>VZTT01010266.1:73032-87410 GCA_013400855.1 Buphagus erythrorhynchus | reverse complement strand
GTGCTGTGACCCCATGGTCTGTTAACACTCAGCTGTATTGATTAGGGCTCTGAAGGTAAATCAGCTAACATTCCTTCATTACACTGAACTTGAAACAGAGTTTTGGCCTGTCCCTGAACCACAGTGAAGTAAGAAGGATAGTGCATTTTTATACATGCCAGCTCTACAGAATTCAATGCAGTTCAGAGGATGCTGGTTGAACAGCTGGTGGGGAGATGGGAAAAAATGAAAAAAAGAGTATCAGCCTTAGCATGATGGAGGCCCTAAGCCCCGTGACAGCTGTGGCCACATGCAGGACTGCATAGGAGTCACATGAAGAGAAAAAGTGGCTCTGTGTTGTATGCTGAGTGGGTTTTGTGGCTAACATTGGATGGTGTTCTCACACTCATTTACCTCTGTATCTTGTGTACCTTGTGAAGTGTCAGCAAGTGTGAGTGTCAGCAGCTGGGTATTGTGCAGATCAGCAGGCAGCAAAAAAGGAACAGATTGCTTCAATGAAGGGGAAGAAGTACCCAAAGACAAAGGATATGGCTATGAAACATGGCGAATAAAATCTGCTTTATATGGTAAGTTTGATTATCAGGTAGAACTGGATCGTGTCCTTGGGAAAGCTGTCAAGATAGGAGCATTATGTCTGGGCTGTAGGGGGACACTGAAGGGTGGCCAGGTCATTCACATTAAATTTTACAAAACTATAGATCTAGCTAGTTAGGCATACAAGGTACAGCAGTTGTTGATAACACTACCTGGAGATCATTGGGCAGGTAGTTGTAAACCACTGCTTTTATTTCCAGCTGCTCGTGTCGTCTGACTGAGTACGGTAATCTCAGGGACACAAAAAAGTCTTTGAAAACTGCAAAGGTGTGGGGCTCAGCTACACAGAACCCTGGGGGGAGAAAAAGAAAAACAACTAGAATTGAGAGTTACACACTCAACATTAGCTGATTGAAAGTTAAATGTCTAATTAAAACTCAGTGCCTGGCCTCCCCTGAGGTCACAAGCAGGAGAGGAAAACAGGCATACTCAGAACTCATTTAAACTCATCTGCATTAGAGACCTGTCTAGTTTGCCCCCTGGAGTCACTGCCATGGCTTTTGATAGGTAAAATTCGGCAGAAGTGTTTGTATGCTTTGTGAGTGAAGTATGGCCCAGTTTTCTCTCTCTTTTTTTTTTTTTTTTTTCTTTTTAATTTTGTTTGGTTGGTTTTTGTATTGTTTTGTTTAAAACATAATGATCTTTCCTTGTTTTCTGAAAATAAACTCCATGGCCATCACTGCACCTCTGGATGATCCTCCCCATCCAAAAGGGAGTGGGCAGTACAGCACAGACCCTTTGTCCATCCTGTGTGGTTCTCATCAACTCCTAGGAGTTCCCAGAGGGCAGCACCTGGGAACCTGGGCTCTCTGGTGTCCAGCCCTTGCTGGTCCTTTGCTGGTTTCCTGGTACCCTTTTCTGCCTTAGAGGCCAGAGACGTTCATGCTTTGAGATGGCCAGAACCTGGTCCCAGAATTATTCAATAGAAAAATGGTGTTACTACTGCTACCTTTCTTGTGGCTTCCTGGCCATGTCGAAGCTAAAATGAGGTGGTTTATAGAGTGGAAAGAATAAAAGACAGTTTTGATTGTGTGATCCATCAACCTTGAGACCCTACTTCATGTTGCTTTTATAAATATAAATCTATACCTTAACTTCTAGTTGGGCTTTAAAATGGCATAAAAGAGAGAAGTAAATATTATGATCAAAACACTGTGTGTTTTTTCAGTACAGAATGTTCTACTCTATCAACATAACTTTACATACCTCTTTTAAAAAGCACACATTCTCTATTCATTCATACAAAGAAACAAACAAAAAATACCCAATACTTATACCTTTTTCAGGAGATATACTTATTGCCTGAACTTCCCAGGTAGTTATAGAGTCAGGAGCAAAGTTTTGTACACTGAAAACCACAAAATAAAATGTATTAGAAGGCATGTATAAAATGTAAACATTGCTATTTGATGAAGTTTGAGTATTTTAAGGGAAAATCTTATTCCCTCTGTTGAGGAGACAAAATACTTGCAAATATTCTGAAGTCCACTGCATCAGACACTACATAAAGCTGATATTTATATACATTTGAGAGTACAAATTTAAACATATTCAACTAGTCAGGCAATACAGTACCTGTGTTTTCCAGGGCTTTCTACTTCTTCAAAACTCCACCACCAGCTCTCAGGAAAATAACTGCGCAAGCTGACAGAGGTTTCATCAAACAATTCTTCATGTTCACTGTATTCTGCAAAACAGGAGCAAGGTTTCTTTTCAGAAGTCTTTAGCTGCTGACCTTGACACTGTCTTGCAGGGAGTCAGCTTGTCAGAGCACAAAAAATGCTCTGAATGAAAAGATTTCATCTGTGTTTCATCTTGTACATTAAAGAAAAATGTTGAAAAAAAGAGAAGCAATGGCCATAGCTTGTCACTGAACAAAGAGATAGTTCCTCTTTCCAACTTCTATAACTATATGCTACCAAATGAGTAATCAGTCCCCTGTAGTAAGGCTAGCAAAGATGTTCCCACTGTCCCATACCTGTGACAGACAGAGGATCAAAGGGGAAATCTGCAAGAAATGGTGGCAGAAATTACACTCAGAATGGGATCATTTTAGATGCAAAGTAATTAATTTTTTTTTTTTTTTTTTTTTTTTGGTAACATAAGGTGACACATAGTGTGTGCTCAGAGACAGACTTTAGGGAGAAGAAAAGAAGAAAGAGACAAAGAGACAAAATTATTCTGGCTAAAGTGGACCTTTCTCATGACAGCATTATGGAGGTACTCAGGTGTTGTAACAGTAGTATCACTAAAAAGAGTCATAAATCTGAGACCACTTAGAGCCTGAATGCAGACAGCCACCCCACTACCTGCTCTGCTGCCTGTGGCCTCTCTGGGGTGTGGGCAGGGGCCAGCAGCTTCTCCATAGTACTGTGGAGGAATGACTTTAGCAGTGGCTAAAGTCATTCCTGCCTTTTCTCACCCCAAGAAGTTATCCCATCCCACTCCCACCTCCCCAGGTGTGAAGATGCAATGCTGTGTGGCTGCTGCACTGTACTGGGGCTTTCTGAAATGCTGATGTGAAAACACAGCACTAAAATGCCCCTTGACCCTCCCTGGCCACCACAAGAGGGGTGAAAGTGGCAGAGCTGTATGTCACTGCTCCTTACGTCGTGCCAAGCCCGCTCTGGTCCTCTGCTTTGCATGCTTCCTGAGGGCTGTGGCTTTCTCACAGCACTCCTGGAACACCTTCCTGCATTCCTGGGAGCCAGACACCTTTGCCAGCCTTTTTGCACAAGAAAACCTCATGGGATTTAATTTCATTCCATCGTGGCAGCATTTCAGTAGAGCAGTGTTTTGGAATCTGCTGGCTGCAATAGAATTGAAGCCCAGAATTAGTGCTGTGTAAGTAGAGATCAGTGTAAAGTGTTCATTGTGCTCTTTCCTGTCGTTCTTTGCCATGAACATTAGTTTCTACTGCAACAGCAAAGCTTCAGCCTGGGACCCTGAAAACAGTCCATCCTAAAAACAGTCCACAAACACAGCAGGAAAGCATAGGCTCTGTGGCATCCTAGACATTCTGTTCTAAGCCCTCTCTTCACAGTCAGACTGAATTAAAAATTGAATCCTCTTTGCAGGCTGGAATTCTTAATAGAAATAGCAATACCAGTGTTCTCTTTCTTGAATAAAGACTCTGATTTCAAAAGTAACGAAGAATCCAATTCCAAGCCTTCATGCCTTCTGGCAAGAAAATGAGAAAAAGAAATTTGCACAAATTGACATTTTATACCAAATGCTATACTAACCCTTCTCTTAATTGAAGCACAAAGTACCAAAGTTGGCACAGCTTCAAAGCAGAATGCCAAGAAAAAGACAGGATTTATAAAACATCTTCTGGCCATGCAAATAATTTTGAAAACCTCAAAGTTGTGACTGATGACACGACATGTTATCTAGTAGAAGTGCTTTGCATTTGGGATTATAAAGTGGTGAACTAATTTCCATTTATAGGCATTATTTGGTTTTGTTTTTTGAGCTGTTTTTATGAGTGATGCATCACACAGGATAGTACACACACTTGTGCTAGGTTATGTCACATAATGCAAGAACTGGAACTAAGAATAGCTTGGCATCCTTCACTATGCCATCACTTCTTGTCCCCTAGATCGCAGACACATCCCTTTGCCTCCCCCTGCTAAGATTTTTCAGGCCCCCAGAGAAGCAGACATACCAATTCCTGACATTTTTTTCTGAAAATCCAAGGATCTCTTCTGCCTTCTGGTGCCCTGGAGGCATTTATATCCTGGGAAGGCAGAACAGAAGTGCTTGGTCACAATGATATGACAGGAACAGCCTGATCATTCACATCATTAATGAAGACCTGTCTTAGGACCCATCTCATTGACAGAAGACCCACAATTTGAGGGAGAGTCCCATAAATCTTCCAGCCTAGCCAACTGCTGCCTGCCCCAGCTGAGGTGGTCACCAAAGCACCAGCACCCACCATCTGGGATATCTGAGCTGCCAGCATCTGGTGGAAGAGCAGAAGAAGAAAAACCCAAAGGCAAAGGAGATTTTACAACATCACAGTAAAAATGTTTCTGACTTTCTAAGCAATCAGTTTCCCCAGATCTATAGTGGTCTTACACAAATTTCTAAAGGGTAGATTGCACTTACCTTCCCGAATGCTGGATTGAATTGTGTCTGATATAAAAGCCAGACCAACATCAGTAAAAACTTGAATGCTATTTGCACCACCACCCACAGAACATCCAAGATCATAAGAATTCATAGCATTAAATACCTGCCAAATAAAATGGCACAGATGGACTGTACATGCTTGTAAAGGGTTTATACATATCAGAAAAATTCTTGTAGCCATTGACTCACAGAAGCAAGACAAACTGGTGGTGCAAGCTGCATTTGGAAGCAGATTAAAGCTGAGGGATGTTTTAGTTAGGGAGTGCTTTCAAGCCATGCTTTTTTAAATTTACAAACTTGTCTGCTATAGGATGGAAATTCCCATCTTAAATGTACCACATATCTTAAATATGCCATCATCTTAAATAGATCCTAAATTGCAAGAGACAAAACATGTTCAAGTTTAGCAAATTGTTATCTGAGCAATTAATAGCCATTAATTACATTTCGATCCTCTCATTAGTCATGGAAAAATTTGCGTGACAAATAGGTCTGATATTTTCTTCTTAAAAATATCTTACTTTTTTGGCTGTAAGTTTGTTTTTCTTATTCAGAATAAAAACTGCCTTATCAACCACAGCTAAGGCAACTTTTCCCGCATGGTCCGTTTCAATCTGTAAATTGATGTTGTCTGTTGGTTCATATGTGTCTTGTTCTGTTGTCACTTTAATCTAAATAGAAAAGATTGAAACAAAAGCATCATATTTGTTAATAAGAAGCAAGGACTCTTTGGGCCAGGAATGCTGGCAGCTGTGACTGTCAGCAGTCAGATGCTGGGAAATGTTCCTGTTTTGTGGAGTTTCTGCCTGTGATCCTGCATTTTGGAGCATGTAGGTGCAGATGTTTCACACTGAAGGAAATCATGAGGAACTGAAAGATGTGTCTTGCAAAATCCTCGATGCTGGCTTTCAATGACATTTAAGCACCAAGGGAAATTAAAAGTTTGTGTTAGGGGTTTGTGGAACTAGGGTCTTCAATATAATTTTGTTATTTTCCAGTGGAAAGACATGAAAGATAGCAAAAGACTAATTAATGTACAAAGGTAACCAACTAAACCAGTCTGTAAAAATATTGCCTGCTTTCTATCACACACTTGAATGTTTTAGCATGACTGAGTAAACACAGATATGGTTCTGATGTACACACTTCTGTGGTTTAAGAGAAAGTAGACATGGTGATTATGAAATAGAAAGGAATTATTACTAGAAATGATTATGAACATTACTGAATTTTGTCCTTGTATAAATGAAGGATTAATTTGTCTGTTGAAGATGGATGATTTTTTCTTGGAAACTTTTTTTCCCCCAATGGACTATCATATTATTTTTCAAAAACAAACATTTTCAGTGGAAAAAATAATTTTAGACAGCTGACAATTTTCAGCAATTTTGTTTCATGCTATTGGAAGAAATTCCTGTGTCTTGTTTTTTTTTTTTTATTGTACCTTATGGTCCCAAAATGAGGAGGAAGAGGAGGAAGAAGGTAAAAGAAAGGCTTAGATGGCCTCCTATTTTATCCACACTTCATTTTCTAACATAAACTAACTTTTTAAAGTGCTTTTTAAGTGCTACCAAACCTCAGAAAATTACTTTTAACACTAATTAAAAAGCTTGGAATATTACTTCAAATTCATATTTTTTTCCCCCAATAAATGGCTTCACTTTCTTTCATGTAATATACATCACTACAAAAGGACAAAGTTACAAAGAGATTCTTCCCCCTCAACAATTCTATCAGTGTTTTCTTGTGGATTTCCAAAATATAGGCGCTTACAGGGGGTGATTTTTTCTGTAAGAAATTGTATTTTTCATCTCTTTGAGGCACAACCTGGAAGCCTTTCTGAGCTATACCTTTTGGCACAACTCCTGATGACTCCTTTTCAATACAAATAATTTATAATCCCAGGCCTGCACTTGCTCTGCCAGTACCCCGTTTTTTTTTTTTTTTTAATTTTGTAATGTAACAACAGAAGCCACAAGCTTTGAAAGCACCTTTCCTTCGCAGGCATCCATGACATCTACCCACACAGAATCAGCGATGATCTCTTGCCTGCCCTCGTTCCCAATGAAG
The DNA here is from genome assembly GCA_013400855.1 of Buphagus erythrorhynchus. Classification (NCBI taxonomy): domain Eukaryota; kingdom Metazoa; phylum Chordata; class Aves; order Passeriformes; family Sturnidae; genus Buphagus; species Buphagus erythrorhynchus. Next base: position 80,606 of record VZTT01010266.1, on the reverse strand, counting down.
TAGTAGGCTAAAAACCGAAAGGCAGGCACCATCTTCTCAGTGATTTTAAGGTTTATTACTTTGTTTGAGGATGGCACCCTTTCCAGAAGCTCAGCCTGTCCCTTTGCCACAACCTGTAAGGCAGAAACAAAGAGAAATCAAATACTGTGACTATGCCCCAGAAAGGGCATTATGTTGCATAATTTTGCCTTTTTTTTTTCCCTGAGGCAATTTCTGTTTAAAATAATGTGTGTCTCTTCTAATGGCATTAATGGCATTAACAGTTTGGATTGCCAAGCTGTATACCAGTAGCCTGGAGGAGACCTGCACACTGTGGTGGTGAATCTCTGCTACACTAGTCTTGTGGCTCAGGTTTGAACACAAATCTGTCACCCTCCACTCAGTCTTACAGCTTGAGAAGAGGTACCCAGATAGTAGTCTAAATTTTATCTTCTACAATGACTGGTCATCACACCCATGAAGATCAGCATTATTTAATCTGTAATCAGTACTGAATCTCTTAGATGGTGTGAAAGAGTTGGAGCACGAGGTTTCAGCATTAAGTACCACAGACTGGTACTTCAACTGATTTCAGCCCATCTCTCACTATTTAACTCCTTCCTTCCTACATGATGTTAACTATATTCATGGGTGGTCAGAAGAATGAAAAACAGGCACAGTGGCAGGACTGAGAGTGCTCTTCCCTGAACAAAATATGTGAAGCTTTCCTAAACACACAGTGAACAGGTTTCAGTAAGGAACCAAGGCATGCTACAGCCTGGCCTGGAATCCTCACTGCCTTTCTCAGGGCAACCAAAGCCTGGGAGAGACCCTCACTGCTGAGCTCCAGCAGTGCCTGCCACCATGCCTCCCACATGTCCTGCCTGCCCAAAGCCTGGCAGCACCAATTCCAGCCCTGTGATACATCACCCACTGAAAACAAACCCCCAAACCTAAACTTAACTCCTAGGGATACAATTATTCCAATATATCAGAGTCCTATTAAAAATAAATGGCAACTGGTATCTTGGCACTTATCATCCTGTGAGATTTAGGCTGCCAAGGGAAACTAGGACAAAGAGAGGGAGAAGGGGATTAAACACATTTCACATTCAACAGATTCACTCTTGGAATGTACCCATGAACACATTTGTCTCATTCAGCAAAATAAATACTGTGCATTTTACATGCCCCAAAAATAAGTGCAAATGTATAAAAAATAGCAGAACCATAGAAATAATTTCTGGAAGGGAGATCTCTATGGACATCTCTAGTCCAGCTGCTTACTCTAAGACTAGGTGAGATTGGTAAGGCTTTCTCTTGTTGAGTGTTGAATTTTTCTAAGGCTGGAAAATCCCTCAACTCTCTGGAGAACCTCTGCCAATATCACACTCATTATTAGTGAATAGATTTTTCCAAAATGAATCATCCAGGCCATAATTTTTAACCTTGGGCCCAATATAATCCTTACGGTTATACTGTGTGGCACCACCTAGGATATCTTGTCTCTACTATGCCTTAACTCCTCTTCAAGTAGTTTTAGGTTGCTATTAACTCACTCTTAGGCTCTTCACCAAACTGAACAAGTCCAGGTCCCTCAGCCTGTCTTGGTGGGTCAAGTGTGTGAGAACAGTGATCAATCATTCCACTTGCCCTTTGCTGGACCCCCTTGGTCTTCCCTTGTATCAATAACCAGGTGAATGTTCCAGGTTGTATAAGTTCTAAAAGAAATTACTGATATGATACTATTCTGTTTACCATATAATAGAAATAGCCAATGTTTCCACTGCCAGACTGATGAATATCATTCAAGGTGATGGGTAAGGTATCTCCAGGTGCCACAGCGGTGTGCGGGATGCTGATGCTGAGGTAGTTTGGGGAAGCAGACTGATATCTTTCAGCTCTGATACTGGCTTCAGGTGATTCTAACCTTTCTTTACCCTCTTCAGCCTTTACCTGTCATGGAAGAAAAGGACAGAGTGAGTAAAGTGTCCCACAGGAGACAGTACATAGCGTCACCAATAATTCATATTGTGCCAGGTTATTTGGAAAATGCTGTGAAGTGAAAGGAATAATTGCTGAGACCTCATTAGCAGAACCTGGCACCAAACCCCAGGATTTTAATTATTTTATTCTCTCACCCCATTTTGCTTCTTGCTGTATCTGCATTTGGTATTTTTCACCCTTGACTCTTTCTAAATGAGAATCAATGGGTCAAAAATCACAGAGTGATTTTGTACTCAGACCAGTTTTTTCTCATTTTATACTGTGCACATAATTGAACTCTCTGAGTGGGCAGGTCTAGCCAACTCTCTGCATTGCTCAGGACCTTTTCCTTCACTTTCTTCTCATAATTTTCTATCACTTTGTATGGTGATATTCCTTACAGTCCCAATTCTGTCCTTATGCCAGGCAAATGCACATCCAAAACACAAACATGCATCACTATAACCAAAGCATGTATTCCCAAGGCTCTGATGTACAAGAGTGTCCTTCACGTGAGACATCTTTCAGGCCCCTGCTATCTCTAACATATCTTACACTGTCTGGGCAAAGATCTGCAGGTGGCATAAGAAATCATGTTCCACTCCGTGCTAATTTGATGAAAACTGACAATCTTCACAGTCATTTATAATTGTTTTATGAGCAATTCTCTGCGGGATACTTTTAAACATGGATGTTTGCATTTTCTCTACCTTTATTTCAAGTGTTTGAGCATCTCTGGGGATGTCAAATGTAATGGAGGCCAGACCCTCCCTATTACAGAAGGCAGTCTTCTTTACTGGGGGCTTTCCAGGTAAAGTAACAGTGGCAGTGATAAATAGGAAGGCAGCAGGAGCACCATCAACTGAAGTGGCAGATACCTATTAAAAAAAAAAAAAAGAAAAAAAATTCTGTCATTTAAAGGAAATCCTATGTTTAAAATTGCCCACAAACAGGAAGCAATTATAATTTATTATGTTTATAAACTGAGAAAAAAAAAAATATAAAACCGTACACACTAGCATTCAAAAATTTGAGCTTTGAGAAAAGGGGATAGCAATTGACTCAGTCTGGTCTTCAGTTAAGGTAAAAATCTTACAGTACAGATTACAAAATGCCCCAGATTTTCACTTAGCATCTATTTGTCCTAGAGATATTTGTAATTAACTATTGTAAGGTAAATTTCTGACTTTAACGCTTCTTTTTTTCTGACTTTAACTCTAGAGAAACCTGAAGGTGTGATGTTTCAAGCCATATAAACTTAAATGCATTTTTTTAAGAGGCAATAACCTGTTTTACTTTTCAGAATTTTAATTTGATATGGTATTAATTTGCTACAATATTCTTGTTTCAATCTTTTTATATGGCAGGAAGGAAGTGAGGAAGAGATTGTTATGTTTTATAAAACCCTGTAGTGCAACAGTGCACATTGACTTCTAGAACAGAAAACCAGCATTTTCTGGCTGTTCAGGCTCTGAGCATGCAGAAATGAGACAAATCAGACACACAAACAGTAGCTCTGTGGTGGGTCTATTCTTGAAGGTCTCTGTCCTACAGAGCTCACAGAGGATCAGACAAGGAAAGAGGGCAGATATAAATGCACTGCTGTGGAGGCAGACAGATACAGTCAGAACACTGTACACATACCACAACAGAGAAGGGGGCTCCAGGCACAAAATACTTTTTGGTGTTAGACAGATCAACAGCATAAGGAGATCTCACAAACTTCACACTGCTGAGTTCCTCTTCCCTCATCTCACCACCTGTTAATATCAAACAGTATATGTTGCTGTGAATGCACTAACTATGGAGTTGCATACCTTGGATATCTAATTTTCTGGAAGATTTTGTTTTCATTTTCAACTACTGGCGAGAGTTAATGTTACCTAATGTCATCTTCTGCATCTTGGAGCTTGAGCAATTGCTTTCCATCCAAGATTCTTCTAGTTAATTCCCTACAGCATGAGCAAGCTTAGCAGCAAAGATGGATCCAGTGAGATCAGATTCCCCACATAACAGATTACACCAGAGAAAGATCAATGTGAATCTTACAGACTGTATAAGCTAAGCCATACTGTACTCACTTGCAGTTTCTACAGTGGTAACAGCGACATATAAATGAAACCCTTCCAGAGTGGAAATACTCTTTCTCAATTTCTCTTCCAAAAGTGGTGTATTTAAAGTAACTCTTCCTTTTCCATTTTGGATCTAAAACAAAAGTGGGAAAAAAAAAAAAAAAAAAAGAGAGAGACAGCCCTTACTGGTTTGTTGCCATTAGAAATAAAATAGGTTGCTTATATCACGACTACAATATTATGGACTTCTAAGTTTCCAGAATTTCTGACAATATTCAGCTTAGGCAGGATAAATCAGAGTAGTTCCACTGAATACTTACTGATAGCTGTTGCTCCAGGCCTGGAATGAATATTTTGTCCTCATTTTCATCGATTATGCCAAATCGCACATACGCAGCACCTTGAATCTCTTTCCCATAAGAGTGCCTTTGGAAGGAAAAAAAGCAAGGAGAGGGATAATTGTTTTAATAAAAAAGCAAGTGTAAGGCAGACTAATCATTTTATGCTGAAAAAAGTATTGGAATATTTGTAGGCATCCCATTTGTAACTAATAGCTTGAAAACAAAATTTAGTCCCTCTCTCATAACTCAAACATGAAAACTTTTACTGATCTTTGTGCCAAGTGGTGATTTCAAATGCAAAGATATTTATAGCAAAAGTCACACTGGTAGAATCACGTGGGGAGACATCATCTGATAAAATTTGCACTAGAGCCAACTTTTTTTTTTTAAACAAATTAATGAGAAATTCATTTGCACGGAGAGATTTTACACAACTCATCCCATTTAGCTTGGATGAACAGCTAATTCCTTTGTATGAGACATCTCATGAGCAGAGCATAGAAAATAAGGGATTGAAGAATCGTTTCAGGCACTGGTATGAAATATTTGGTACCTCTGAAGACCTACAGCAGGAAGATCCTACCTGCTGATATTCTAACACCTGCATTGGGTAGAGTGGACATCCTCTGCCCCACGTCGCTCCTACAGATTTAGGCAGTACGGCATAAAGGTCCTCTTGTAAGTGAAATATTTGCCAGGTCTCGCCAGAATACCCCTGAACATTTCATAAAGGTCACAGGGAGAGAGGATAGGGCATGTTGTTGCACCTGACTCTGTCCTCAAGAAAACTCTGGCAGATGGCATCTTCCAGCAGCACACTGTGCAATGTGCTACATGAGACCTGTCATGGCCACGGTGTTCTCTTTTGCTTGTGGAAATACTGCTTCACCTCAGTCCTGTAATGGCTTATTTTTGTTTAAACAAAGCCTCTTTGAAATTGAGCTGATCAGCAGCACTGATCTATACCAATAAAGCCAATGGAGAGGCAGCTCTTATGAAAACTACATTAAATGTCAGAGCTAATAAATGGGAAACGATAGTCAATGACACCAAGTAACTGCATTACATGCATGGCCAGTTCAGAGAAATAAGTTCAATTATCAGGGATTCCATATGCTGATTTTGATGAAAGTCATGCAGGCCTGTGTAGCATCACTAGAACCTTTTCCAATAAGGAAAGAAATGGTATCCAGTTACTGAACGCCAATTTTTCTTCTTAAATAATTATGATATTAATGAGGAGTCAAATATATATGAAGTCCATAAACTCAAAATAGAGTGCTGCAATAGCACAGAGAAAAATTTAGAAAGGATTAAAATAATAAAGCCAGTAATTTGAAACCATATCACAATATCAAGTGATCATGATTAAAGCTAGTGGCTATTCAACAGAACCAAATAAAGAGTTTATGGTGATCAAGAGGAGATAAGAAGAGTTGAGTTTGTTCAAGCAAGCACAAGGAGGTGGATACAGGTTCTGTCTGCTCTCTCAAGGTGTGCTGGGGAATGGAAGCACCAGCATGGTGAAGGACAGCAGGCAGAAGTCCAACAGTCCTCATTCCTTTGAAACTGAATAGATTTCTCCCAACTATAAAAGAAGGCCAACTGCTTGCACCTGCCTGTTCTCATTTCATAACATTTATTTCTCTTTAGAAAAACAAAAAACTGCAAAGGTATCAAGTTCTGATTTAATCATTCTCCTATGAGAATGAAACCTGAAAATTCAACAGCCAAATTATTTTTATTAAAAATATTTTGATGGGTTAAATTTTCATTGCCTGCCTTCCTTAGTTACTCTGTGTTTGATGCCATTCTAATTTGGTATGGGACCAGATGTAATTAATTTTCCATTGAGCCCTGCCCTGTGGTCTGGCCAGTCTGAGATCTCTGTGACCATGGCACACCCAGATCAGTGCACTACAGTGCAGCAATGGACATGTGATGCTATAGTGATGGTCATGGAAACTCCTCCAATTAATTGTTTTTATCTACCTGGAAGAGTTTCTGCATAAATCATTACTCTCAAACACTAGCTTTCTACTTACAGACTTCACTGTGCTTTGAGAAAATTCCATACCCAAACTCTAATCCAGCTCTACTTGAATTATGTTGCATAGCACATTGGAGGCTTTAGAACATTTCTAAATGTTTAAAGTAAAAACTATACAGAAAACCAAGTGATCAGTTTGCCTGGAACCTTGCTTAGCAACACAGAGGAGAATCCTAAATAGCCACCTTTGCTAGCAAACTGAAATATTCAGAAAATCTTGTTCCAGCTTGGTCACCATGACCTGGACCCAGGTGGCACTTCACACTGATGTCTCAAGCCAGTGGTGGAAACAGAGAGTATATAAGATTAGTCAGATCCAAGTCAAGCCAGAAGCTAGTTAACTGTTAATCACCAGAAAAAGGAAGAAGTCACAAAACTCCTATCTGCTTATCTGCCTCCTAAAGCAGCCTGGCTCTGAGCACACCTACTTTGCCTCGATATCAAACACAAAGCTTTCATTCCAGATGTGGTAGTATGGATGAAGTGGGATGAGTTTGACTTCAAAACTTGGAAGTTCTGCATGAGAAAGAGAAGACAAAAGGTCATGACATGCGAGTTTCAAACATACCTTAAACTCCTGTCCTGGCAACACACACTAAGGCAATGCAGTTGCACTGAGGGGATGTTTTAGTTTGAATTAGCAGTGCTCTTTTGAAGCAAATCTACTGATCATTTTCCCTTATCCTGCTTTGTTTCACATAGTGGAGCAGTCTTCAAGCACACAATTTTTTTTTATTTACAATGAAAATAAGGCAGAAGATAAACTCTGACTGCTTATGGGCATGAAGTGCCCTGGACTAGGAGCAGGCTGAACTAAACCCACCCTGAAATGGGTAGAGTGTGGATATGAGCTCCTCAGCATCAGCTGTGCCATGCTGAATTTGCTTGTACAAAGCCAACCTATTTGCTCCTGCAGATATATCACAGTGATTTGCTCCTGCCTGCAGCTGCTGGGAGAGGAGGCAGTAATCTCCACTATTCTCCTACCTTCACCAGCTAAAGCAAAATCAGTTTTGTTAAACTGAGATTTTCATACTATCTCAAGGTTTTCTTTTGTCTTTAAAGGAAAAAAAACAAAACAAAACAAAACAACAAACCCACATTAATTTTACAAGAAGGTATAATTTCAGTGTAAATAAATCAAGC
>VZTT01010266.1:54079-72248 GCA_013400855.1 Buphagus erythrorhynchus | reverse complement strand
CAAACCAGTACCTTTGAAAAGTCTGCAGAAACAGAGAACTCATCAAATACTTCCTATAGCTTATCTTCACTGAGATATCAAAATCAACTTAGCATGCCAGAAGATGCTGAATATTCAGTAAAAGCTTGACTGTTTGAAATCAAAGATAATTAATGATGCTTTGGAGACTAGCCCTTTTAGAAGTGCTCTCTTGAATGAAGCAACACATTTGAGCAGATATTAAAGAAGTTTGTTAAATTTTTCTTTACCAGGACACATGTTGCTAATTGCAGCATGTTAACAGTAAATTCTGGACTCATCTCTCCAAGATGAGGTGCTTAAAGGTAAAAAGATATTGATCATAGGCTCAGTATGTGCCCCATGGTGAAAGAAAGACAAGTTTGAAAGGTAATTCAAGAAATTCAGTGGTTAAAAATCTTAATCTACAGGCTTTGATGCAGAAGGCACAGCAGTAACATACTCAGCAATGTCAGGTATATCAAAGTGTTCACCAAACACCGCGTTTATTTTCCGGTCTGACTTTTTAACCACCATTCCCTTGGAATTCTGTTGGGACAGAAGAAGCAAACATGAAATTATGCACCAGGTGTCAAACATTTACATTCAAAAGCTCAGGGTCATATCCTAGTCCTGTGGAAGAGAAAATGCTTTGCTTACTTTTGTACTTTAATATTCACATGTCACGTGTCTCTGTGTTTCTGATACGGGCCAAAAATAACTACAGCTATTTCACAATGTGCAAATGCAGATTTCTGGAGAGGAGTCCCAGTTATAGTTCTGCTCTTGGATGTTTTGTACAAGTTTTCCATAGCTCCTGTGCTGAAGAAGCACTCATCAACAGTGTTTTTGCATACTTACTAGCACAGCAACTGTAACCGTGTCATGTGTTGGCCTCATAGCATTGTCCAGAATGAAGATCCTGTACCTGACTGTTTAACAGAAGAATAAATAAGTTCACAAATTTCTTTCTGGCCTTTCTAGATACTAATCATTGCAATCTGTAAACTGAGTTACTGACTTTAAGACAAAACACTTTCTTTTACTGAAAAGAAATCTGAGAAATTTCAAAAAATAATTTCATTCTTCCATAGCCTTCCCATGTTACATGACTAGACAAGTTTTTGAAGCAAATTCTGAAAATTACTCAGGAAACTTCACTCACTTTTGTATTCCTTCTGCAGCTGAGGCCTGAAACCAAACTAAAAAGCTTTTTTTCCCCCTCTTTTGTTAATTAACAAAAGTAAGTAACAAAGCAGTAGTGGTCTTAAAGAGTAAAGGTAACTTATTGCTGGAGTTACAAGCAAAAGTAGTAGTAGTTTGGTTTTTGGCAGATTTCTCATGATTTTTTTTCCCAGAGGAATGTCATCATTAACCTTTTTGAACAAAAAGGAGCAGATTTTGTCTGTCTCTGTTAAAAGTGACTCTGGCACTGGAGGCATTTCCACAGGAGTTGCTGCAATGTGCAGAGCAGACCCTGCAGAAGCCCTGGCTGCCAGAACAACCGGGTCGTTATTTCTTTTTCTAACCGTGCCCTTGTAACATCCATATTCAACAGCTGAAGAGCAGCATTTGTATTTTAACCTTGGGAACTCGGTGTGTATATGGGCTTATCTGTCTGGATAAAAATGTAGCCTTTCTTGGAGGACAGGAGGATGCGAGTGCTCTTGGCAGCTGAATAAAGCTCCTTGCTCTCAGTGACCAGTAGAACATATGGCAGATTACTCTTCTTGAACAGGTTCTGCTGCAGAGCCCCTGGCTTGACCTGGAGAGAATAAAAGGGAAAACCCCACAGAGTCAGAGATGAGCTTGGTAACTTTGGGACTGCATAGCTGAGTCCCAACAACAGCTGAAGGGCTTAAATATTCTTATTAGCACTATTCATCAGATGATTCACAATTATATCTTTCTTACTGGGTGTTATATCTTTCTTACTGGGTGAATATTTCTTTTAAAGTAGAAATACTCTCTAATCCTCCATTTTCCACCACAGAAATACTGTTTCTTCTGTCCAGTGTCAATAATCCAGGCGGGAGACTTGCCTGTTGATTTCCATTTACCATGTATGCTGTAATCCCTAATTATGCTAAAACCTTGGTTATGAGCTTGCTGCTTTACTTCATTCAGTTTAATGTGATGTTTCTAAACATCACCCTCATCAGGAATCTGATTTGAAATCTCAGCTGTTAGCTTTGGGAGCAACCAACCAGAGCTAAATTGAATATTGCTGGGTGCTTTTTTCCCCAACCAAATAGTGCTACTGAATCCTGCCAGACTTTAAAGAATTGTGCCAGAAGAAAATGATGCAATGTAGGATGTAAAAAATTAATCAACTAAAAAAAATCTGCAGAAAGAACACAGGCTTTGGTCTGAGGGACTACACATTTTTAAAGGTTTCTCCTGTATTGTAAAATGGCCAGTAGTAAGCCAAAGGCATGAATGCAGTCGTGGTTTAAGTGAGGCAGAAAACCCAACAGTGATAAAACAATTAAATGTGTTCAAATTAAATTTCATTTATCACCATGTGAAAAAATCTTGAGTTTGTTATATGGGTACAAAATAATATTCACAATCACCACTGAAATTACATTAGGCATTGTTTTACTGGCTGGTTGGGTGAATAGGTTGCTGCTGTCACTGGAATTGGTTTCGTCACATGTCTCTCGGGATCAGTGTTGTCTCGGTTGCAGCCTGATTATGTGCTTTTATCACCAAATAAAAAAAAATTAAACCTCTGTGATAACAGACTCACCATTATTTTTTTCATCTCTCGGTAGCCATTATTTTGATTAAGGTTAAAGTAGATCCTCTCTGATAGAACCTGATTTTTTGTCTCATCTTTGAAGTATGCAGTAACTTGCACAGGGCTCTGTGCCCCATGGACTTGAACTGTTATCGTCTCATGTGTGCCCAAATGAACCACATTTGGGGCAGTAATAAGAAATCTAAAACAAAAGAAAAACAGATTGTCCAGTATGTTCAATGAATGTCCAAACAATATGCATTTTAAAGATAACAATCTCTCACAAAATACTTGAGCTTGGGACGAGCTTGGGACTTGTGGAGATCATCTAATCCATTGTCCTTGTCAGTCAGAGGAGAGGTTAAAGGAAAATAAATTTCTCTGACTGATCTCCAAATTCTGAACTGTTCCATTTAAGTCCTATAAAACATCAATCACTATACATAGACAAGAAAAAAACCTGCAATATGTCCCAGGGACTACCAATGCAATGGTGTAACTCAGAGAAAGTGTTATAAACTCAAATTTCTGAAACAGAATGAGGCCATGCATTGAAAGACAATGAATACATATTCATAAATACACAATGAATGCTACAAAGTTATGTATCTTCATGTATGAGCACCTATATTATGCCAGTTTTAATTTGTCAGAAGGTACCAATTCCCTATATAACCATATGTATGGGGTTACAAGTAGCTGATCTTCCTTGCAATATCACTGTGAAATGTTGGAAATGAGAGATCACAGAAGGTAAGACCATAACCCTGGGAAGGGCTGAGTTGGAGGCTAAACTGCTTGGGATTTATCTTTTTTTCCCTTTTTATTATTTTCCTTCATTCTTAACCTTATTCTGGCACTTCTTAGCAATTGATTTCATGACCTTTAAAATGTAGATCATTATCCTTGCTCTCATTTTTTTCAAGTCTATTTTACACAAAAAAATTTTACAAAAATCACAGAACTGTGTGNCCTGTGTGAAGAGTTGTCTCTTCACCTATGATATCATACAGACAAAGAACAGTTCTGAGCTCAAGACAAGGTGCTTTTGGAAAATGATTATTCTGCAGAAGACTTCTAAAATGAAAGATGAATGATTCTGCTATTAGCAGAATGGATTGGCTGAACTCTCTTTTTTTCTTTTTGAAAAAAAAGTTTCTTTTTTCCTAAGTGTATAAAATGAAAGGTGGAGTATAGAAATCAGGGAATAAAGCTGATATTTAATTTCATTCACTTGGAATCTGTTGGCTCAAGCAAAAGTTTTAGGCCTGGCTTATATGTAAATCTCCACCGAAAGACAGGATAAATACAGAATACTGAAGGTCTCCCAAAAGTAAAACCTTTGCTATCTGCAACGTATAAATCAATTATAGAGGTTTTTTCCCCAAGATTTTTCAATCCAGTAAATGCAACAAACAATAGATGAGCAAACAGCAATAAGAGAGTGAACAGCATGCTTTAGTAGTACATATTTAATTAATGGCTCCTGAGAGAAGATTTCTTCCTTAAAAGGGTAGTTTTAAGCTTTTTACCTATTTAAGGTTACATAAATTTTCAGTGGTCCAAGAAACCAGCTTTTTTGATTCTCTATTGAGAGAGAGAGACTATTTCCTACTTTCACTTTCAAGGGATTTGTCAGGATTGAAGAATTTGCAATAAAATATACTTACGATGGTGCTTGTTGTGTCTTGGACAGCAGCAAACAAAAGCTCATCAACAGTACCAGCCTTTCCATTGGAAAACTCTACAACACCTGCAAAACAAAAGCACCAAAGAGCCACCATCAGTCCAGGTGCTGGCTGTAGGAAATGGGCTGACAGTACATGGCAGCAAATAATGTTGCTTATCCTGGTTATTTATTAATAACTTGCAAAACTGTGCAAGCAATAGTGATGGACATGCTGGTGGTGCACACAGTAATATCCTAGGGAGAAACATCCCGGACTAAGTCACAATTTTATATTTTATTGCTCATCCATTCTCTTCCAGCTTCAGTGTTTTCACATGATAGCAACTAAAAGTGAAGTGCAGAGAGAAGATTTCACAAATACTGCAAAGGCATCCCAAAATCAAACAAGACACTGTGGCTTAAAGAATGGCTGTAGAATATTTCTGAATGGGGACAAATGCAGATGACAGGTTTCTTCTCTAAGCCTTTATTTAACCCCAGGCATCTCTATGGTCCAGCAAAGGTGAGAGAAAGTTCCTTCTGTTTAGACAGAACTGTGCTGGAAATCTACCTGTACAACTGGGTCTGTGATGCTTGGAGGCATTCATCTGCTTTGACTTCATTGAAAATGAAACTGATGCCTCTGTCTGAGCTACTCAGCCCAATTTTCCTTCATGCCCAAGACACTGGGCTTTTCCAGAGGGTAATTAGTCTCATCTTACCATAAACATGTAAGATGAATCATCAGCTGAAGGCATTCCAGACTGCATGAAACACATCTTAAAAGGTAGGATACCAATAAGCAGGGGGGAAAAGTCCATCTGAAGAATAACTGTTTGTACAAGAACCAGTTTTGATCAAAGGTAAATGAAAGAACTGAAACCCTCATCAGGTCTCATTTTTGCAAACTTTTACTGGACTGTTGTCTCCCAAACACAATTTTGTTGACCCATGAAAATGGAAACATGCCCATCTGATTTACAGGCAGGTCAAATCCCAGAAATTATCACATGGCTACTCCCAGGCTCTGGTGATAAACTGCCCTTTAATGCACCATGGCTAAGTCTATGGCTTTAATTATCAGCAACAGATGCCTTAAACCAGCTCTCCCTTGTTTGCAAGGTGAATTCATGCTCAGAGCAAAGGCTCATTGCCCACAGCCATGGGACCTTCCCCTCACCCCACCATTTGCCTGAGTGACATCTCCTGCCTTGCTTTTCCAGACAAGGAGGTAGGGAAACAGAAGAAGCTGACCACAAACCAGTTCACTATTTTACACTTAGTGTGCTCCAAGTGGGGTAACACTCTCTGAGACAAAACCAGACAGAAATACTCTCTGTCCATTGGTGGTCACAGAAGGGTGGGCAGTAGTAGCTGGCTTCAAACTCACATCAGGAAAAGCTACATTTTGCCTGCCCTAGGCACAGCTGTTTCTTGGATTTTTTTACTTTTTTTGTTCCTCAAGAGACAGTCAGTTTCCTTCACCTCTTCTGCTTTTCACTCTCACTTCAGCTGTCAGGAGGGAGGAAAAACTTGAGGAAAGATATATGTGGATCCTCAGGGTCAGAATCCATGCCTTTTGGGAGATGTTTATAGGAGTTCAAACTCAGGAACCATTAAAAACAATGTTATTTTCTCTCTGCCCTCCCTCCCCACCTGCTGATTCCCTCTGCAGTTATGCACTCACAAAACTGATTTATTTCCCTGCCAGAATCATTTTCCTCAGGGCTTCTGGCCTCCCAAACCTAAGAGAGATGGTGAGGAAAAGTAGAGATTTCCACCATAAAGCTGGTCTGTGTTCAAGGCAAAGACGTGGAAGAAAAAGTCCTTTTGGGAACTTGGGCTTGTGCTCTCCCTAGGGGGCAGAAGAGCCTTGTTAAACCTGCAGCTGGTAAAATAAGGATTCCCACTCTTGCAGAGATAATGAGGAGAGTTAATTAAGAGCAGCAGTGGCTATGGAGCATGCTAGGGCTCCTGCCCTCTTCAGAGACAGTTCTGCTGCTCCATCTTGCACTGCTGCAATCCAGGGTTGGAGCTGGTGCAATCACTGAGCAATCCTAGTCACTAAAACAGGACAAGAAACAACTGTGAGTGAGTCCTTTGATTTTCTCCAAACAAACACAGAATAAGAAAAGAAATAACATCTGCAAGGTCAGTGCCCATTCCTTGAGAAAGGCATAAGGGAGTTCTCCAAACTGAAAAGACAACAATTTCCAGAAGACCACAACACAACCAGCAGGGATTTCCTGCTCCTAAAGTCACAGGAAAGGCACTTCTGCAGTGTCAGGTCACACCAAAATTTTGCTCTGTGCCCATCTTTATCAGAGGGGAGGAGATGGGATTTCCATTGTCCAGGCTGGAGTGTTTGTCAGGCACCGAGGTCTGTTTGCACAGCTATATAAATAGCCACATATGAACCCACAGCTAGACATTTTCACAGATCACTTTCTAAAGGGAACCTTGGAAAAACTATTATTTTGCTTTCACTTGTCTTTAATTGGATTTGTACTCTTCTGCTTCCTTAAATGAAGTATGAATAAATATATGTGCATACACAGCAGGTGTCCATAGCAGTATGCTGCATAACTATTTTGTACTTGAATTTAAGGAGTTGTTCTGACTCGTAATAAAGCTATTTTTTCCACCAAAATGTAAAGCAGTAACTTCAATTAAATATATTTTTTTCTCACTGTATCTCACAAACACAAAAGAGCAATCTTATGCATAACCACTTATATAATGAGAATTAAAATTCCTTATGCTTAATTGGTCCATCTCTGGGTTTGTATAAAAGAATCATTGGTTTTCTAGCATCACAGATTCTTTGTGATTTGTAGTGTAAAGCAAAACATTCCAGTCCCAAGCTACACTGAAATATAACAAGTTTAAACTAAATAGAATAAAACAATCTTGGTTGAAGGTCTCCAGCACATATATGACAGAGAGAACACAGAAAATTCCCTCTAAAATAACCTACATGACTCTTTTTTTTTTCCTAAAGGCAAAGTCCTCTCCTGTTTACTCATCAGCCATTTTTCACCTATTGATCCTTCAGCTGGCCCACAGTTGTGGAAAGCACAGCCTGGGATTGATGAGTGTGTGAACCCTGAACCTGGGGAGACAGAATTGCTTTGCTTTGAGTATGTGCTGTCTCTCCTTTCAGCACCTTCGTTTGAACTTGGTGGGATTTCACGTGTTTTGAGCACCAGCAGTAGTTTTTGTTCTTTGGCATGAAGAGCTTCCCAAAGCCTTTATCCCCTTAATCAGCCTAAATACTAACGAGACCAAACTCTCCTTTCACTTTCGTCCTGCGGTCTTTCACCTCTGCCTGGCAGAAGGGTACAAAGGACAGCTTCACAAAACCCATTTCACAAATAAGCACTGCAGTGACATCCTCTCTGCCGACTTACAGGGAGTTGTGACAAACACAAAAGGCAATATTTCACTTCTGACATTTCAGAAAATTAGATTTTTAAATCCTTTTTTCAACAGCAGACCATGAAGTGTGGGTCTAATTGGAAAAGTTCCTCTTAACAGCAGGATAGATTCTCTTTAGTGTCAATGTAAATTGGAATTGTAAATTAAAATCATACTTTTTTTTTTTTTTTACCATAATCGAGGTAATGAAATGAAAAGGCTGTAGCTGCTTTTGCCATAAAAAAAATCTTTAAAAGTTCTGCATTTAGTGCTTCTAAGTGTATCTACCAAAAAAAATCATATATTTAGAGGAGGAAAACCAATATTTCCCTGGCATTTTCTGCTCTCACTGAGGAGTCTGCATTTCAGGGGGATTAAGCAACAAGCCTTAGTTTTTTCTCATGGGTTTCTCCCTCCCTTCTCTCTCATTCTCTAAATTCTGTGGTTTTCTGAATGTTTTGTTGAAAAAAATAAGAATAAAAATAAGGAATTTTGAAAAAACGTACAAAGCCAGCACTGCTTCTGTAAAATTCTTATGTTGCAAAAGTGGTCTATGTTAGACTGAGGGCTCTTTTAGTTCAAGCAATAATTACATAACACCTCTGACATAATATTTCACCATATTGCAATAATGCATCCTGTTTTCTTGGTGAACCATGTTTTTCAGAATCTCAGTGCTTTTGGCACCTTTAAGAAGCCATTGAACTGGTCAGGAGGAGAGGAGATACATGAGCATGCAATTGACTCTCTCACCCCAGGTGAAAGCACAGAGCTTCTGGAAATGAGGAATAAAATAACTTGGCCTAAATAGTATAGAATATTTGCAGCACTGCCCTTGTACCCAAACATCCTGATACTCTGCCTGGAGGCTTGTTCTCAAATCTGTCCTTTGTGGTTTTCTTCTCTTTTTTTTCTTTCAATTTCATGATAAACCCCAAAGGAACCTCAGCTCTTCCTTGTTACCAAATGTAAGAAGTACAAATTACCTAGAAAAATTAATGTATTTTAAATAATTTGATCTTTCCCAACTTCTCAATTCCTCTGGACTGTAATGAGCACAATTTTCTCTCTAGAGAATTCTTTTCTTCTCCTTTTCATGGGAACAAAATGTAAGAATAAGTCTAAAGAAGCAAAAGGCATCTGACCGTATCAGTGGAAAAAGCTAAAATTTTAAGTAGCTGAGGAGAGTAAGAAGAAAGGTTACATGTCCAGTGGATTTGGAGGCATATTGTGAAATCAAGTAAAACCAGTCTTTTGCAGGAAGATTTTAGAGAGGTAATTTATGACTGATCCTCATTCCTAGGATTTCCTGACTTGCTGCATGGAGACACTCTAAAGTTTCAGACAATTGCACAATTGTACAAGAAAATGCTTTACAGGCACAGCAAAGAAGAATAGAAATCCCATTCCATGTACAACCACACCTACCCTTATGCCTAAATCTAAAACATCCACTTCACCCAGTAACTCAGAGGAACACAGGGCACCAGAAAGGAGAAAGCCTCTCCTCTCCCAAGCTAGGAAAAGGCTCAGCTCCCACCTCCATCACACTCAAGCAAGTTTAGGTCTGCTCCACTGGCAGATGGGAAGCTGCCCTACTTTTGTGATCCCTTGGTTTTAATGTTCAAGGATGAAATACAAAGAGAAAGGAGAAAAGAGGACAGGATATAAGGGTCAGGAGAATTTTGTTATCATTGTAAAGGAGAAGCTGCTCAGTGACAGCAATTTCAGTGTCAGGAGCTGCAGCACCTCCCCATTTGGCAGCCCTGGCATCTGCTATCCTGGTGGAGAGGGGAAAAGTCTGGATGATTTTTGTAGCAGCTCAGTGGGACAGTTGTTCAGGTAATGTATGCTGATCTCTTCTTTCTCAGAAATTTAGCCACGGAGCTCTGGCTCTTTGTGACACTTGGCTTTTTAGGCAGCTCTTTGGATGAACAATGTGCCCCTTTGTCCTGTGAGGCACAGGTACTGTACCCAGCCTGGACACAGCAGTCATAGGAGGAATCTTCCCTCACAAACTCAGTTTTACAGAAAACCACCTCCTGCGAAATAATGCAGAAGAAGTCAGCTCAGCTGCCCTCTCAGTGGCTTAGATGCAGAGGGGAACATTGCTGCCTTCAAAAGGGGACAGATTGCATGTCCCCAAAGCCCTGCACAGTACTTGGGTCAGACACACTCTGCCCAGGTTATACAGTTGACATTACATTGCACCTACAGAGGAAAAAGGGTGAAGCTATAAAAAATGTGAACAAAAAGGATATTTTCATGAATTTAGTCAACACATCTTGAAAGGCACATGGGTCTGCTCTTGCTAATATATGTCACTACTTTCTGCTGGTTTTGGCTGGGGTAGAGTTAATTTTTTCAGAGTAGCTGATGTGGGGCTGTGTTTTGGACTTGACCTGAAAGCAGTGTTGATAACGTGGATGTTTTCATTACTGCTGAGCACTGCTGACATAGAGCCAAGGCCTTTCCTGGTTCTCACCCACAGCAGGCTGTGAGTGAGAGGAGCTGAGGAGTGAGAGGAACGATGGCCTTTATGTTCCCACTATCCCATTTTTACTCTTAAAATTCTCTCCCCATCCTGATGCAAGGGCAATGAGTGAGCAGTTCTCTGGTGCTTAGTTGTTGCCTGGGGTTAAAACACACATATATATTTTTATGACCCAGGACACATTTCCAGGCCGTTCATCCCTGATTTTTACCTGACCTCTGAAGGAGGAAGATGGATTTTCAGTCAACATGTGGTCTAAAAACACATCTGAACCATTCTGGTTCAGCTTATGGTCCCAGCAGGATCCTGCTACTGCCTCTGCAGCCCTGCTGTGAAAGCAAGGCTGGGGCTGTACCTCTGCTCCCCACTCTTCAGGGTGGGGGGACAGAGAGGTTTGGCAGCTGGTGCCACGCTCATCTGGGCATCTCTCTTAGCTTTCCTTCTTCTCCCTGCACTGGGTGTGACTGTGGGATCTGCCTCTGGATCAGTGAAGAAACAAAGGGCAGCTTTGAAAGAGCCAGTGCCCGTGGCACTCTAAGACACAGGTAGAAGCCCAGATCTGTGATCTAATTCCCTGGCTGTTTATGCTCTTCCTGGGCTTGGACACCATCTAGCCCTGCACCTGGAGCCCACTGGCCTCTGGCATCTAAATGGTGAAGCAGGTTCCTCCTCAAGGTTACACACAGCTTGGGGCTGCCAAGGCTGGCCCTCAGCAAGCAGCTCAGCCTTGGGCTGCAGGGCTCTGCCTTGCAGGCTTCTCTCATTCCTTGCTGACACCAGTGATGCCTTTTTCATCAGTTCCCCCTTCTGGTTCAACCCTTTTTGGAGCCCCCCCGTCTTGGTACTAGCTGTACTTTGTTGATGAAAACGCGTCTTGAAGAGCTGTTTTTCGGCCTTGGTTCTTGGGAGAACCAAGATAGGATGGGGGCCCCTGGAATGTGTTTTGTCTTTCTGCCTAGGGAAAGGGCATGGGAAACTACTGGGAAAACTAGCAACTAATACAATAGGCTACAAATATATCTGTAAAAAATGCAGAGAATACACAAAAGAAAAAGGCAAAAATCAGCATGGCCTCACCAGCAGCAGTTTCTTTATATCTGGCTCCTATTCCACAGGCTTTTACACTTCTGCCTAAGCAGTCATAAAAAAATGAAGATGCAGTCATCAGAGATCATTAAGAATTGCAACATAATGTAATGGATCCCTAAATTTCCAAACAGCTCCCTTTTCTTTGATGACTTCTGTAAAGCTTCTTGGCTTCAGTAAGTATGCTGCAGATGTATGTTTAGGCAGCAAGCCCAGCTCCAGTGGCTGTGTAGAGGAGTATTAACTTGTACATTATTCTATAAATATCTGCCATAAGTTTGCTGCATGCATTCTCCACTGAGGGATCAAAAAGCATTGACTCTCAGTGGCAGCATTAATGCCTCTGACCTGGCTCACATGTGGGATGTCAATATACTTTAGGACATGGAATCTTGCAGCCACAATCTGCACAGCCTGCAGCATTTATATACTGCTGTTACTGTAGCCTGAAGCAGCAAGAAGGAAGATTTTTAACAACATAGTTAAAAAATATATAATGCTTTTCCCTCTATCCTATGCTTAGAGAAATGTATTCCACACCTGTGATTATTCTCCTTGTGATTATTTGGAAATAGCAGCTTGTATGGATAGGAACATAAAGTACTCTGCAGAATATTCCCATCTCGGTTACACACCATAAAAGATTCTTTGCCCCTTTAAAAATATTAGCCATGACAGCAGCATGCACAGCTTTCACATCTGTGATTTCCCACTATCATCTCGCTCCCAGAGTCTTGCTGTGCCTGTTTGCAAAGCATCCCTTATCCCAGCGATGGATGGGATGGCTCAGGGAGGCTGGAGGGGAGCGTGTACACTCATATGGAGTCCTGGTGCCATCCAGTGGGCAGCTGTGCTCTGCACCACCAGCAGCCTCCGTGAAGGACTGGGCAATGGCCAGCCCTGCTTTCTGAGACCCCACCTGGTCTCACCTACCTGGTTGCCACCTACCAGACTGGTACGTGGAGTAATGGGGAGTCAGCTCCGGATTACCACGTCCTCAGGTGGTTCTCCACAGCGCAGGATGCTCATACATGAGCTGTGGATCCCAGCCCTGTGACACTGAGTCAACACAGCTAAGTGGGTTTTAAAAAGCAATTCAAATTACTGAAAGGAGGGTCTCCATCCTGGTTCGTTCCAAGGAGTGCTTAAANAAAAAAAAAAAGAGAAAATAGAATATTACTCCCCAAACAAGTCCTGGGGAGTCCACTGGCAGTTCAGAATCAAATGCTAGCTTTTGAGACACCTCTGGTGGGATTTGCTTTGGAATACTGAGAGTTGCCCACCTCTTGGCATCACAATCTTTACTCACCTGCCTCCAAAACCACCTTGTCTAGATACAAGTCCAGGTTTTTATCCAGCTTGCCTGATCTATCATTTCGCAAAAAAAATGAAACGGCAAAAGCAGTGCTGTTCAAATCAAATTTTCAGGGTAAGTTTTGATAAAGTCAGTGCTCTCAGTTGGCAGCACAGTTCATGAACACCTTGCTCTGCCCAGGTGCATCAGCCTCATGGCATTAGACCATGCAAGGCAAGATGAAAAGGTTTGTGCTGACCAACAGAGTTTAATGCCAAGTACAAGGCTTATCTCATTTGAGTCCTTTCTGGTGTGATTAGTGCACTCAGAAGTTTGACCCCACTGCACACCTTATGGAGTTTCTGATTTACTGCAACACACTTTTCCCACTCCCTGAGAGTCAAGAGCCTGTCTGGGAAAACAGATGCCTTGAAAATGTGGGGGCCCCTATTCTCTGTTCCACCTAAATTCCACTTATAACTAGAAGGGAGGGTAAAATATTACTTTAAACCATCTTTAAGATCCCCGTATTTCACAGTAGGCAAAGGACTAACTTCACTTTTAATAGGAATTAAAGTGCCTTAAGGTATTGTAATAAAAGACCAGCTGTTTAGGAATGCTAACAGTTTTCTGGCAAAGAGGAATAGGCAGAGAGGGTCTTTGGCTTCTCTGTCATAACATGCATCTTTGAGGTTAAGAAAATAGAGAAAAAAAATACTTTCTGAGGATATTTATTTTACTACTTATTCCTCTTTACAGTCTGCAGATAGCCCTTCTGATGTGGGAGTTACAGTAGAAGTAAAGACTGTGTTAATTATATTTACAGTGCTCTTAAAGAATAAATAACCCTATCTGTAACTGAGATATCTGAAAGTGCCCTCTCTAAGGAGTCAGACAGGCAGGATCCACTACACGGAGCAGGGCAACACCATATAAATGCAAGATAATAGGTACAAGGTAAGTACAGAAGAATGCAGCTATGCACTTGGGAAAACACTCCTCATACAAATTTAGATAAAACAAAAGACACTCCTCCCTTTTCTGCAGCCTTGAGAGAGGTACTCTGACTACCTCCTGATCTGCCTGCAAAGGTGACCCACAAACACCCTTTATGTGGCTGTGTGCATCCCCCTGCCCTCACCCACGGGGGCTACTCTTCACCTCTGTCACCTAACATAGAATTGTCTCCTGCTTTTCCACTGCAGAGTCCAGAGTGAAAAGAATCTAGGACCTCAGAACACAGCCCTAGCTGCTTAGAAAGAAGCATACTCCTTAGTGGTTAGAGAAAACAAAATAAAGCATTTCTCATACCTTGGAATTTGGAGAGTCAGCCTGGCCTTGCCAGTCCAAGTTTATCTTTAGTTATGGATATTCCTTAAATGGCAATAGAGGAAACATGGGTAGAAAAATCTGTGCAGAGGAATATGCTCATACCCATAATGCTGAGCTGTATTTGAAATAACAGAAGATTAAGATAATGGGATAAACTTGTGGAGGAGTTGTGGCATAAGAAATTCTCTTGTGGTGTTTTTGGTTGGGGTTTTTTGAGGTTTTTTGGGGAAAGGAATAATCAGCCATACAAAAATTCGTGTTGAAAGTCAAGAAGAACAAAAGCAAAACTGTGGGGCTGGAGCTGTTTCCATCCCCACATACCACTGTTTTTTGTTGTGATGTGGAAGTGAGGATACCCAGGGTGCCCCAGCAGAATCTCTTCAGCATTGCTGCATCAGTGGAATGAGTGGAGGGAGATTTTCCCAGAGCAGCTCTGAGAGGAAATGTTTACATGTGGGTGTATACCTGGAGGTAAAGGAGATAAAATTAAGAATTTAAAAAAGCAGATAGAGATCTTCATTCACTGCAGTCATTAAAGAGACTGGATGAAGTCTTACCTTCCTCATCTCCCTTTACTTCCAATGACAGTGGTCCAAATTGGCCTAATTTCTGGTTTCCTTGAAAACCCTTTAGTGAGTACATTTATTTTAACAGCTGGAGTGCAAACCTTGTAACTAAAGAAAAGCCTGTCAGTAAAGAGATTTAGATCGTTCAGAGGGATTTCAGAGCTGTGTGCATATGTAGGTTTGCATGAGTGTGTGTCTGCCTGTATCTAGGCACACATGTGCACACATTTTACACAAGTTTCCAGAGGTTATAAATTTTCTTTAGGCTGTGCAATAGCTGAAAAGAACAGAAGGTGGCATATTTTCAACATTTTCATCCAGCAAGTAAGCACAGTAAAGGAAATGAAAGAAGGAGCTGCAGTAAAGGGAAAAAGAATACAGGAGAAAGAAGACAGCTAAACCCAGACTACACCCAATTTGATAAATCTCTGCTGTTAATGATTGTATTGATACTGAAGGCTATTTATGTTCCTCATTTTACTAGTGTGATTCACTGGTGCCATAAGGGCTGATTTTACTAGACTTTGGAAAATACCTGGTCAGTTCACTACTGTAACATTTTTATAAAAATTGCAAAATACAGGTGTGTAATTTTTTCTGGGTTGCTCTTTTATTTGTTTGGGTTTTTGTTTGGCTTTGTTTTTTTTAGTGATAAAATTCACACAATATGACCAGTTAATCATGAACCATATAAGGAAGATAAAAGTAGCCCTGATAGTTTCTCTTTAAAGTGCAGATACATGGGAGATAGCACCAAGCAAAAAAGAGAATTAATATACATTTGCCAAAAAGTTATGAAGCAAAAACCCAAAATAAATAAATTAGAAATTACAGAACTGTGTGTTCTCAAGTCACTAAAATAAGACCTTTCTGAATATTTAATCAGGCTTTGTGCAACTCTTACCACAAGCAGGTGCCTTTTTAGTCTGCAGGGGCACACTCTTGGTCTGCCTGCTTTTCTGTAAGGCATAGATTTAACTCTCTTTTCTGACTCACCAATCTATGAGAAGCAACAGGTTCACCACGCCCTGCATGGCAGCAGCAGAAAAAGCCCCATTACAGCCAGTATTGGTGACCCACCTGGTAGGAAGCTCCTCTTCTTGAGCTCTCCTTTCACTTCTTCTGATTGCCACAACTCATTTAATGAGCATCACACTGCTCCAGAGGGTCGGTGAGGGCTGGTCTGAGCAGGACCAAAGCAGCCTCTCCTGCCCCAGCCAGGGGTGCCAGGAGCCACGAAGGAGCTGAGGTTCACATCCCATGGGAATAAAGCAGCACTTGTGTTGCCCCTTTGAGAAATCTTGGACAGAGTCTGACAGCAGACAGCCCTTCTTTGTTCAGCAGCCAAATGCCCTCGTTCCCTGGGCAGTTGATTTGCTTTTAACTTCATACCTTCAGCAGATGAAAAAGACTCTCTTGGAATATCTGGGGACCAGGGAGAGGGGTCTCAGGTGTTTTGTCTGCTGCCAGCATCCCCTGCCACGGGCTGCTGGAGACACATGCTCACTGAGGGAGCCTGCTGCATTCCCCCTCTTTGGGAACACTTCCAGGCCACTCTGGCAATGAAGGACCAAAACCAGCTCACAGCAGTCACAGAAGGGGAGCCCAGAGCCCACAGCTCAGGAGAGGGGCACAAGGAGAAGCTGCTGCCATGCCTTATAGGTTTCCTGCCCCACACTGCAGGTTTTGGGATGTGGAAATTCTGGTGCTGCAGCATCTTGACATAAAGTAAATAGAGGAAGCATGGACTTTGGAAAACTTCTGTCATTTAACTTCTCTTTTTCTCAATGCATTTACTTGCTGATCTCCAAACATGAGGTATTTTGAAGGAACGGTTGTGCTTCTCCTTGACACCCTGCAGCAGACCAGGACTGAGAAGGTCAAAATCTGGGGGTATGGATTGCCGCTGCTGGTCTCAGCTACAACTGCTGGTCCCCATCAGGGAGACAGTCCAGAATGCCACCTGTCTGCTTATTTTGGACTCCAGGAGAGTGTATCAAACCAGTCTCCCTGACCCCAAGGCTGTGGGAAGTGCATTCTCAGGTTTTGACTGTGGGTCTGGCTGCTGGGATTCCTTCCAGGCAAATACACCCTGAATTCTGCTTCCCACCTTGTAACATTTCATCCTTGTGATCTTATCTGATGAATTACATATAAATAAATTTTTTTGTATTATATAATAGAAAAATATAGACATACTCATATCTACCATTTACATATATCAGTATCTATTACATACGATAAAAAATGCACAGATACTACTCTATGTTGTACATGTATGTGTAAAACACATGATAAAATCTGTATAAAATTTGTATATTAATAAAAACATATTGTGTTTTTGTGTGTGCTTGTATGCACATGTACAGATGTTGCAATCATGCTTGGAAATCAAACATTTTGCTAGAGAATAGAACTATCCAGCACTTCTTGAGAAGACTGGGGAAATGCATATTACCACAGCTGGCAGTCCCAGATGTGAACTACAAGCAATGCCAAAATGCTGCAAGAATTTTTTTGAATTGCTGGCCTCACATTTACCATTCAGAGTGATGTTACGGATGTCAAATGCAGTTCCTGAGGAAACTGAAGTTTCCTGGGGGAGAAATATTTCCCTGGCACCTTTATTTTGAGAGCCAAATTGGAAAGGAAAAACCAAGCAGCAGTGTACCAAGTCAAACAGCTTGGACAGAAGCTCTTACGGGTGGTCCTGTTCTGAGGGTAGTGTTGCAGGGTAGAGAAATCGCCACAGCCGAGGAAAGAGTAATAAATGAGTGCCCCAATTGTTGCAGGAGGTGTGCACACAAACATTTTCAGTCTAATGTCTGATAATAGAATATGAACTTATCGGAAAATCTGACTAAATACCCAACTAGTTCAAGAAAAAACCCTCAGCTAGAGAAAGCAGGTATTGAACCACTCACATGTAGCCTGGCTACATAAAAGCAAGAAGTAAGTTCTGTCTCTGATACTCATCTTTTTGGAGGTGCCAGCCAGGCTAATAACAATTAAGTTAGCAACAAAATGGCTTCAGGCATGCACCCCTCTGGGCTACTTCCTGCAGCTGGGTTAGGTCTCAGGGCACAGCATGCTGTGTTGAGAATCACTGCTGACAAACCAAGCTTTTCCCATAACCAAGAACAGCATGTAGACCCTTAACCAGCAGTAAGAATTGCACTTCTCTGTTGCACTTGTGTTCAGAAAATCTTAGGTGTCTGTGACCAACGTGATACTGTCCGTAAAGGGGCTTTTTTTGGACCTTGCTACTAAAGTTTACTTGAGTTAGGATCTGAGAGGAGTTTAGGTGAACATGCTCTGCTAAGCCTTTTGCCACTGATGTCCTGGAAGATGTGACATACACGAGCACATCTCCTGTACTGCACAGCAATGTTGTGTTTGACATTACAACCTGTGATGGAAGAAGTCTCCTGGGGTAAAAAGGAGCCCTCAGAGTCCCTGTGCTGTACTGCACACTCTGATGCATTAGGGTTTCCTGGGATATTAAAAGCATCTTGTGGCACCTCTGCTAAATCCTGGGCAGATGAAAGTTGCTGAGTGTGTGATGCATGGG
>VZTT01010266.1:32596-49131 GCA_013400855.1 Buphagus erythrorhynchus | reverse complement strand
GAACGAGGCACTTATTCAGGTTAGTATAAACAAGGCCACTTATTAAGTAAAAGGAAAAATGTTAATAAGCCTCCAAAACGTCTTGCTGAAATCTGAAACCTTGAAGCCATAATAATAAAAAAAAAAGAAGCATGCTGTTACAGATGTATTTATAGTTCACTGAATTGTAAAAAATCCAATTTCTTAAGAATGGGCCAAATCCAGCATGCTTTACTGAAAACATTGGGATTTTTTTCCCAGGAAGAGGACTTTGGTATCTGACTCATGAATCTTACTCATGCTTGTCCAACTTTTCAGTGTTTGCTTTGTCTTTTTCTTTGTTATCACCATTTTGCACAATTATTTTATATATTGTTACAAAAACATTAGTCTGATTATCCCCATCAACCTAAATATTTCACAAAGTTTTAATCAGACACCATTCAAAGCAGTGATCAAGTTGTTTACTGGGCTAAATATTTGGCTTGTAGAACACATGGGTTTTGACATGATTTTATAAAAACAAGTAGTAAGTAAGAAAAGATTTTGCCTGCAAGCACCTTTAATGACATTTTGGTCTGATAAAATTCAAAAACAGAAAAATAGCTCTACTGATAAACACCTAATTTCTGTATTTTATATATATTTTTTTAAAAAAGATCATCTCTGCTTATACAAAACAGGCGTTTCATAAATATTAAAATGTTCTATTATTTACATGTGTCCCATTCTACTGTAGAATCATTGACTGCTATTATGCAAACATGCAGGTTCTAGGAGAGAAAATCTGTGTTTCTCATAGTGATGTCACACATAGGCACGAAGGCAAATTTGATCTTAGTGTACATTTGCAACTTAGTGATGAACTTGCTAAATATAAAAAGTGTCTGTGGGTTAAGCCTTTGATCAATCTTGCACACATAATACATGGATCACAAAACCAGAAACTTCATCACAAGAACAAATTGATGTCAGGTGACTGGGGGAAAGGTCTAAAGCATTGGGCAAAGCTTATGGATAATTGTTTCAGGCTAGAATTTGGATTAATTAAAATAAAAGATGACTGCAAGAGTTTAGTCATGGAGTTTGACCCTCTGGGTGCTGCAAACATCCTTCAATTACGTTGTCTAATCACCATCTTCAGAAAACCAAGAAAAGGTAGGACAGATTCTGACCTGATTCATTTTGTGAAAAGCTGATGAAATCCTATTAAATGAGTGAAGTCATAACAGCACAAATCCAGAGCAAGATACTAGCGTGAATCTCTCTGTGGGCATATTCTCATTGCACCATGAATCACAGCACAGATATTCCTAGGCTAGTAGAGCTTCATGTTCCTGGATCTTTATGGCTCACAGGACAACTGTAGAATTACTAGGTCAGGTCTATCAGGTCCATCCGACTGACCTCCACAACCAGGCTGGGAAGCCTCCTGGATGGATTTTTTTGTTTTGTTTTGTTTTTTAGTTGAGAGGCAGAATTTTGTGCTTATAGGCTGCTTTCAAATTGAATCCTGCTCTGCTAACTGATCTCTGCTAACATGATCCCCAGAACACCAAATGCCAAGTCTATTGGGAACTGCCTGTACACACTGCCACAAGATGGTGATGGTGGAAGAGAAGAGACATTTTAGCAAGGTCTCAACATCCTAATTCAGATTTTATATAGTTCAACTCTAGTGAGAACTCCATTGACTCTAGTGCTGTCTGACAATCTCATGGACAGTGAGATCAAGTGCACCTTCAGCAAGTTTGCAGATGACAGCCAGTTGTGGTGTGATGTGGCTGACCACACATGCTGGAGGGAAGGGATGCCATCCAGAGGAACCTGGGCAGGCTTGAGAGGTGAGCGCGAGCAAACCTCCATGCTGGAGGGAAGGCCAAGTGCAAGGTCCTGCACCTGACTCAGGGTAATTCCAAGCACAAATACAGGCTGGGTAGAGAATGGATTAGGAGCAGCCCTGCTGAGAAGGACTTGGGAGTGCTGGTGGATGAGAAGCTGGACATGACACGGCAACGTGCACTCCCAGGCCCAAAAGCCAAACATGACCTGGGCTGCATCCAAAGCAGTGGGGCCAGAAGGGTGAGGGAGATGGTTCTGCCCCTCTACTCTTGTGAGACCCCACCTGGAGTGCTGCATCCAGCTCTGGGGCCTCCAGCATAGGAAGAACATGATCTGATGGGGTGAGTCCAAAGGAGTGCCACAAAGATGATCAGAGGCTGTGGCACCTCCCCGATGAAGACAGGCTGAGAGAGTTGAGGTTGTTTAGTCTGGCCAAGAGAAGGCTCTGGGGAGACTTTAGAGCACCTTCCAGTACTCTAAGGGGGCTTACAAGAGAGCTGTGGAGGGACCTTTTCCAAAGGGATATAGCAATAGGACAAGAAGTAATGACTTCTCTCTGAAAGAGGATAGGTTTATGTATTAGGAGGAAATTTGAAATTTCCTAGGAGGATGGTGAGACACTGGCACAGGTTGCCCAGGGAAGTTCTAGATGCCTCATGCCTGGAAGTGTTCAAGGTCAGGTTGGATGGGGTTTTGAGTAACCTGGTGTGGTGGTAGGTCTCCCTGCCCATGGCTGTGGGGTTGGACCTAGATGATCTTGAAGGTCCCTTCTGACCCAGGCCATTCTATGATTGTATGATTTAAAGGACTTATGTAAAAACCTAGTGTCACAAAAGGAACAGTTTCCTGAAGGTTACACAGCTTTTATAGCCAAGGATTTGACAGGGACATAACAGGTCCTGTCTGGATAGAAACTGACACAGGACGTGGCTGATCCAAACTTGTCATGTTACTTAAATCAAGAATGTTGAGAGAAAATTAGAATTACACTTGCAGAAGTAGTCATTTGTTAAAAAATGCCCAACAATGACCCAGCATGTTTGTCAAAATGTGCTATGATTATACAGCAATAAATACTACTTGATTCAATCAAATCTTAATTTTTTCTTCTCTTTTTGTTACTTAGTATGACAACTAACTATGTTGGATTCAATATCATGATTCCTAGGCTCAGTTCAGCAGAACTCTTCTGACTGCATTTTAAACCTAACTATCATCTTCTCTAGGTACTGAAATACTAATGCTTGCATTTCTCAGCAGTGGACATGCACTAAGAGATAAAATTTACCTTACAACACTTTCATGATCCATTATGAACTTAAGAGGATGATAAACTTCCAGTTTCAGTGAAAACCAAAATTTTTTTCTCATTTGTTGTATTCTTTGGCTTTATTAATGCTTAAATTTAAAAAAATTCTCAGATTAAACAGAATATTAACAGAATATTAGGAATTTTCAGGAAAGAGTATGCATTGGATCCTGTGACATGCAACTGTTTATAATACTATGCTGTATAATCTAGCTGTCTTTTGAAAAAGTTCAGTTACATATAAGTAAAAAAAAAAAAAGACATCACTGATACAGATTAAGTGAAGTCAAAAACTTACAGGATGGAGGATCCATGCCTAAGGCATTCCATCACTGTTCATTTGTAGACATTGAGTTCTTTGTGAGAAACAGTACAAAATTTTACAGAAGAGTGTGAGGATCCCTCCTCTCAAGTATTATGTGTTTCTGAAGAAAGCTATCTCCTCTCTTATTGCAAACAGGATATATAGCACCTTTGTTCAGCTTCTTTTATTCTTTTGAAATGTCAGAAAATACAAAACCAAAACAATAATCTCTCCCTTACAATGCAGCCCCTTGAATTGCTGCTTAAAATTAGTGCATGGTATAGGGACATCAGCATTTCCTTTCGTGCAAAGTGGAATGTTTGTTCAGCTTCTTCTGTTGTTGATAATGGCAGTAAAAGCTCAGGATAACAAATTTCAAGTACACCTAGAAACACACAAACTCCTCATGAGTCACCATTATCTGCTGCTAAAAATGTGCAGTTCAAGAGTTTTTTTGAGGCACTCTGGGTTCTCTGGCTTGAATACTGTGGTCTTGGAATCAAACCTCTGAGCTGTCATTGCTGTAATTATGTGGTAGCATCATTGGTTCGTTGCTGCCTGATTCGTTTGTGCTTTCCTTCTTGTCAGAATTTTGTTTCCATTTTAGCAGCAAAATGATAACTGCAATTAAGCAGATGGCAAGGAAAATGGCAGCAGCTCCACCAATGATTGTGACTATGCTGATTCCTGTACTTTGGTTATTCAGTTCCCTGGGGAGAACACCATTGAGTGCAACCTCCCTTTGAGGCACCTGTTTCTTGCTGGTGCGATCCAGGGCTATGTGCTGTATGTTTGTTCCTCGGTTTTTCTCTGCTCCAATGTCTCTTGCAAGTTCTGGAGCCTGCTCAGCTCCCCTCCTGTGCCTTCTCTGTGGGGATGCTCCTGGGCTCCCAGCGCTGAGGAGCGAGTGGTAGTGGTGCTCCACGCTCCTTTTGCCGATTCCGCGGTTAGCGTTCTCCTTGGAACGCACAGTGTAGATCGTATGGACATACCACTCCCTACCCAAAGACACCTGGAAAGAAATATTTTTTTGTATATAAACACACACATACAAAATCTGAGCAGTGCTAAATGCAGAGGAAATCAGCCTCTGTTCTGAACTGAATGCCTGGACAAGCACTTTCAAAATCACGCACAGATAATTCCTATGTGCCAATGTGCACCAGAAGAGTTGTATTTTTCTGCCAAATTTTTCAGAGGATTTAGTCTCCATTCCTCTCCACAGTCAGACTCTGGCTACCAAGTGTAAATGAAGAAGGCTATGGCCTTGGCATGGTTTTGGTACTATTAGTAGCAAAAGCCATACAAAGTATCTTTAGCTGTAGATGGGCCACAGAAAAGGACCTTCCTTTTTGATAAGCCCAACTTATCAAATGATTAGGCCCTGGCTCAAATTCCGTCTAAACATAAGAAAACAATTTTTTACTGCAAGGATGGTTGAACACTGGAACATGGAGCCTGTGGAGTCTCCTTCCACAGAGATGTTCAAAAGACAACTGGTCATGGTCCGGGGCAACCTGCTCTAGGTGACCCTGCTTTGAGCAGGGTGTTGAACAGTCAATTTCCACAGGTCCCTGAAAACTTCATCCACTCTGGCCTGCGTGGGC
The DNA here is from genome assembly GCA_013400855.1 of Buphagus erythrorhynchus. Lineage (NCBI taxonomy): Eukaryota > Metazoa > Chordata > Aves > Passeriformes > Sturnidae > Buphagus > Buphagus erythrorhynchus. Next base: position 44,090 of record VZTT01010266.1, on the reverse strand, counting down.
CCCTGCAATCTGTGTGAGATGATACTACCTTCCTTCAATTTCTCTCATCTTTCCTGGATACATAGCAGGTTTGGCTTCCACAAGGTCCAGTAGGCTTGTCTGAATACTGTCTTAAAGCTACTGCCTGCTAATTTGAATGGCTGCAGACCAGTTTTGTTATTTTGAGAAATAACACATTTTCTATTTTATTCTTATTTTTCCAAATATTTTTCAGGATATACTTTTGTTTCTTCATATTCTCATTTATTTGGACAGAAAGAGGACCAAAAATCATGGCATTGGAATCCATGGAAATGGATTCTTCCCATAGAAATGAGACTTCATTTTCCCAGAGGCAGATTTGAAACTCTTTTTATACTTTTAAGTAGCCTTTTTGTTAAATACTCTACTCCTTACAATGGGACCTTTAATACTGAAGTGGCCAGGAGTAGAATCAAAGTCTCCTCCTTTTTTTCCTACTAATTTATACACTTGAGTTGTGCATACAGTTTTGCAAATACTAGAGACAAATAGTGAAGACAGAACTTTTTGGCTGAGTTATATAGATCAAAGGGCTGAGTGCACACAGCTGAAAGATTATATATAATTAAGAAGCAGTTGTACCCTTTAGTTGTCAACTTTTACACTTTCCAGTGCTTCACACTGTGCAAGTTTGCAAGGAAAGAATTGCACAGAAAATACTGAGTATCAGCTTGATTTTATGAAGTTCACTAAAAATGCTTATGATTTTTAAATTTTTGTCTTTGAGAAGTGAGATGGGAAGCAATAAAACAATGCTGTGCAACAAGAATCTTAATAACTTCTTAAAAGAAATGTACAAGAACAATTTGCATAACTTCTGGTTAGCCTGTAGAATTATACAAAAGAAAAGCAAGAGTATCCCTACAGAAACACTTTAATAAGTGGTGCAGATTTTATATCTATTAGTTTCTAAGCATTAATAATTGTGTTTGATTGTCACTGGAATCAGAACAAATCTTTCTGTTGGTTTCAGTTTGATTTACAGTTAACAACAATACTTGTGCAAGTGTTTCTTCCTTGGTTCAGTACTCTTGCTAATAAGCTACAGAAATCATACCTGAAACAGAGGAGTTGAGTCTACTTTAAATCCATCAGAGCCTGGCTGTTTAACTAATGGAATTGCTTCAGGATCGTCTATTGCAAGTTTTGCATTAAAAAGTACATTTCCAAAGCTTGTGGCTTGTGTCTCTGGCTGAGCTTTGTCCTGCATGGAGGGGAAAAAAAGTTTGTAAAACATAGATTTATTTCTTTGAGAAAAAACAGTTTTAATATTTACTTGCAACATATAAATTGTGTAGTTTAAACATGCTATTTTATGCAGTCTAGGAAAATACTACTACAAGAGAAAAGACATGAGAAGCAGCTGTGGTCCCATCTGACTTGTACTTACTTCTATTTAATCTCTTGCCTTTCTGGAATAAAATGGGAAAACACTAGAGAACAACCATAGCTACCCTTCTTAAAAAAAGGATACATAAATGTGGTCTGAAATGAAAGTAAGAAATCTACTTCCCAGTCTGAAGAAGCTACATTTAATTTCATTTCATTAACAGACAGTCATATACATTTGTTTTGATTATTATATAATCATCTTACTTAAAGTTAACTCTAAAAGTTGGGCATCAGGTCTGTAGTTATTTTCTGGAAGGAAATTAGATATCCAAGCCAACTTCAGAGGTATTTCTCTTTCCCTATGGACTATAGAGGCAACCTGGATGACTAACTTTTCAGTATACCCTAGATTTTGGGTGGCAAAATATGAAACAAATTCCAATCCTTCACTTGCATATCTCCTAAAATTCTCTCTATGGTCCATAGATACAGACAACACAGAGAAAAAGTCTATCTTGGGATTCTAACTTAGGTCAAACTCTTAATGAACACAGTTCCCAGAAAGATAAAGAATAAAACCAGGAGGGAAAAAGGCAAGAAAAAGGCCTCTATCAGTTCATGTTAGCCTGGAGCTTGAGTCAAAAATTTGGTGCTGTTTAGAACATTTTAAACAACAGTTGGGTTTTGGATAAAAGTTAGAAATAAAAATAAAATATATATTGCTTCCTTTTAGAATTAGAACACTTACCACAATCTTAAACCTGTACAGAAGGGATGGAGAATCAGCAAGGCACCCATATTCAGTGTTGGATGGATTATACTTGGGTACATATCCATCAGCTCCTGTGCACAGGAAAACCTTCTCGATGCTGCAGTAGAAGGAATCACCCAAATTCTGCACTGGATCCACCATCACTCGACCATATATGACATCACCTGTGAACAGTGCACACAGTTCACATCCAGTTAGACTGGAACATTTAGCACAGCTCTGAGGCTGAGCTAAAAAAGCCTTGTCAAGAAGCTTAGTGCAACAAGCACAAACCCTTGCTCCTATCTTGTTTTGACTGCAACAGGATCCTGGTAGTGTGGAACACAAATTAAATGTGTGTGATCAGTGCAGAATTATACCTTCTGAGAAAGCAATGTCACTTTCTTGCCCAAAGCCCATCGAGCCATCAGACAGCCACAGCGTCTTTTTGGAGAGGAGGAACATCTGGGTGTTCAAGCTGAACTCAGCAGCCACTGGGTCACTGACCTAAAACCACAAAAGCATAAGGATCTTCAACAAGAATTTTTAATGAAAAAAACATAGCATGATCTTAAACTCTTAAAACAAAGCATGATCTTCTCCCAATGTACATTACTTACCAGCTCTGCACACATCTACATGCAATAATCCAGTTTAACAAAAAGATCTCCTGGTACTAGACATATATTGCTATGTATTTTATATGCAAACAACCTTTGGATTATCTGCTTCTGTGACATTTAATAGTATTCTAGATTAGTTCTTCCCATCACATTTTTCCAAATCCCACCTAAGGGGGTATCCAGGGTAACTTATGTGTGGGGGTAACATGAGGAAATTTTTCCCTCAAAAACTTGTCTCTGAGTCCTCACAGCCTGTTTTCTCTATCCCATTTTCATTCTTACACACAAGTGCCACCTCTGCTTCTGATCCTCTGCCAATATTTGAAAGCACGCATCACTGAGAATTTATTTGCAAGTATCGGTTCTTCCAATGTGCTGCAGGATATATCAGATTATGCATGTGAAAATGCACCAAACCATTTGAACATCTTTTTATGCTAGTATTTTTCTTTATATATTTGACACACTTATCTATGGTTCTTCCTTGATTACATAAAAAGTATAAAATTAATCAATACTATCAGCAGTGGTTTTTCATGGGACCATAAAACAAAACAGAGAAGGCAAACTATGAAGGGACATGGCATAATAAAAGGGAAATTATACAGTGGATAGAAGAACTGGGGGAACATAAAGTTCAAAAGGATGCAAGTACCTGAGGAAACAATGTGGAAGACACATATATCCGGAAAAAAAAGGAAAAAAGAAAAAATAACAAGAGGCCACTAAACAAATAAAAAAAAGCTAACATATATATGTATATTTATGTATATATTTGTATAAGTGTGTGGACAGGAAAGAAAGAAAACAACAAAGAAAATATTCTTGCTGGCTCATGGACAAGGGTCCATTTCACAATAGAGTCCCAAAACTATCAAAGCGACAGGATCTAGCAAGAAGAACATACAGCTCAAACCTTTTTATAAATAGAGTGCTACTCTTCAGAAAAAGGAGTGCTGCCATCACTGTCTTCGCAAAGAAAAAAAAAAAAAAGATAAAAAATTCCATTCCCTTGGAATGCTTCTTTCTAAATGTCTGGAAGCCAGGCCATTGGTTGTAGTTCCACAAATACTTGATTAGCATAACTGTTTTCCAGCTGTGTTATTTACGGCAGTGTAATTATTTTCATGGGCATTTGGGACATTTATATAAGAATTCTTAAGGATGTGAGGACCTCCTGGGTGAGAAGAGTAACTGTCAATTTATTCTGCCTATTTGTCATGTCCATCAACTCTGCATATGGATGATGTGGGGACACTGCAGATCACCCACGGGATCAAAGCCCATGTAACACTTGGTACCTCAAAGAACAGAGCAATCCTGAGATTGCTCCATTCCAGGGCAACAATTATCCTGAGTATGGAAGGGCTTCTGTCAGGAAATAGTCATACACATTGAAAGAAAGGAGATGCTGAAAGGACTGGGATAAAGCAAAGCTTGGAGGTTGAATACAGTTCATTTTCAGGGAATCCCAGAGTGAGACAGTGGTAATACAATCCTCATTAGAGTTCCAGGCTGCCTGCTTCACTCCTCAGAAGCCACAGAGAGAGGAAAAAGGAGATATGCAGATGATACATGTTAAAAAAGGAAACGTTGAACCAGTGGGGAAACACCAAATACATTTTCTTCTTGATTCTTAAAATGGTTCCTCACTTGTGACCAGTGAAAACAATTGTGAAGGAAATGAGAAAAAAAGTTTCCAAGTAAATGAAAAGCCTCATATGAAAAAGCCCAAGAAGATAATTCAGTATGGGAGCTGAAGCATTAGACTAAGAACTGGGGGACACAACTCTTGTCCTGCCTTATCATTTTGTCTTTAGACTTTGCAGTCAAAAGTAATTTTGGTCCAGTTGTGACACCTACACTCACTGGTTTCAGGGAGTCACAGAGTGGTTTGGGTTGGAGGGCACATTTAAAGATCATCTCACCCAACATCTCTGCCATGGTCAGGGACACCTTCCACTAGACCAGGTTTCTCAGAGCCCCATCCAGCCTGGCCTTGAACACTCCCAGGGATGGGGCATCCACAGCTTCTCTGGGTAATCTGTTCTAGTGTCTTACCACCCTCACTGTAAAAAGTGTCTTCTTTTCATCCAATCTAAACATACCCTCTTTCAGTTGCTCCCTATCCTGTCACTGCAGCCCTTGGTAAAATGTTTGTCTTCCTTATAAGCCCTGTTTATATGTTGGAAGGCCACAATAAAGTCTCCTTAGCTCATTCTCTTCTTCAGGCTGAACAACCCCAAATCTCTCAGCCTTTCTTCATAGGGGAGGTGTTGCAGCCCTTTGACCATTTTTCTGGTCCTCCTCTGACCCCCTCTAACAGGCTCATGTCTCTCTAGCACTGGGCACCAGAGGACTGGATGCAGTGGGCCTGTGCAAGGTATCAGGTGTTCTCTAGTTTAAGGACTAGCATCCTTCAGTGTGATCCTTCAGTATGTTATTTCTTGTTTGTAAAAGAGTGAATACCAAGGCTTATTCAGTTTTGAAGAATGACTAAAAATCTTAGAAGTAAAGTGCTAGATACTGCCTACTGAATTTGTGCTATTGTACTGCTGCTTTTTTGGGACCTGCTTTTGGACATAATGTTTAATCTGTGATCAGATGGAAAAATTTTAATGGGCCACAAAAAGCCCAAGCCCCTTTTACTTACGAGTATCTCAAGAAAAAGAGCTAGTCTTGGTTTGAAAATTGTTGATGATGGTGGTTTAGCTGGCCACAGTCTATGAAGTTGTTGCAACTTTGCACCTTATGCCTATTTGAATTGATGCACCTGAAACTTCCATATACCGTATTATTAAAGCCTTATGTGATATAATAACCCCTACAGTGTCCATTTATTTATTCCAAAGCAGTTCTAATTCCTAGCTTTTACTTGTAGGCTACTTCCAGGTAAGAGATAGGTCTCTTCCTAGGCTACTTTGCCTATTTTGCAATGATTTTTGCACATTTTTGACCTTTCTTTGACATATCAATATCTTATTATTTATACTAGGATCACGAACAAATTGTGGTTTAGCATTGCTATGAATTGCTTTAGAGTCCCTAGGAGTAGATGAGAAATGCCAGACAAAGGCTGAAGTGCTGAACTAGTATAAATTCCCCTCACCCATTCCATTCAAACTTCTCCAAAATGTTGAAATGTGGTTAACTCTGAGAAGGCAGGTTTCACATCAGATCATGTATCAACTCTCTTCTTTGCCAGGACTTAATGCCCTATCAGGAATCATCTGTTCTCCCACAGGTGGCATAATGCCAAATGAAAGCATAAAGACTGCATACATTCCCTTGTGTACTCTGGCTAAGACAACAGAAAAGTGATTGTGTACCCTTGACTGATATGGATTTATTCTGTAAGATGATTTAATAGCATAACCTATACTACTAATGAGCATGAAACCACAGCCACAATGTTCCAGTATTAGCTGTATTGGCTCCAAATAACAGAAATTATATAACTTCCTCCTTACACATCCCAAGGTCACACTAGCCCTTTTGATAACTTGGAAAGCTGGCAGTTTATGTTCTCTTAACTATCCAACATGACCCCCAGGTTTTTTTTAAACCAATGTTTTCTACAGAAGAATCCATTTCTCCATAATTTGTTTGCAGCTACAGAGCTTCACAGCTGGGCTTTGTGAAAGGTATGCTGTTTGCCTGTGACCATATGTTTCCATATGATCCATATTGCTATGGACTGGATTTGTTTTGGTCACTTTTGTGCGTTTTAAAGATAAGAATTTTACCAATGTTGCCTATCTACACCTCCCTCTACAGTCAGTAAAGGAAGTTCTACCTTAGGACTGAATGAGTCTTCTTCTGGAGGTTCCAGTTTTAATACCAGAGACCTAACTCTGATTTTGTGTGAGATGAAAACCTTCTGAGAATAGTTTTATATTTTCCTAATTACCTGATAAAACTATTTACTACAGTTAACAGAAAAAAAAATTCCCAAATGCTACTATTGCATCACAGTAACTCTCCCCTAAACCAATGGTTATTTAGCAGAAGGGGACTATGTGCACTCTTACCAATTTAGCAACGCCTTGTTTATAAGCAAGTAAATTCAGTTTCTAGAACTATTATTACAAGACCAACAAATGGGAATCAAATTAGAAAGGAAACATGAAGAAGATGTCATTAGAATGGTACCTGCTGGAATCGGATGTCCAGGTCAAAAGTGATGGGCTCTCTAGGATTGCAGATCACTGGCAGGCTGTACTCCTGATGTGGGGCAGTGGTGCAGGCTATCAGCTTCACTGTGTACGTTCCAGAATAGTCTCGAACCTGGACACAGAGGGAGAGGCAGCTGTACCACCAGCATCCCAACGCACAGGCTGGGCAGTGGAAGAGTTAGCGAGGGCGGAGGTTTTACCGCAAAGTCCGACATGAAGCTCCACTGCTGGACTGGCAGGTTGTAGGTTGGCTCACTTCGGATCAGGCTGAGGCTAAAGGTGAGGCCCGGGTGGTCAGCTGACATAACCATGGAAGTTAGAGATGAAGCTAGAAACATGCCAAAGAGACAGATTTGTCACCTTTAGTGTTTCACTGCAAACTCTCAGAGCCTGAAAAACATTCCCAATAATTCATAAACCACAATGCCATAGCTGATGTTAATACCTTTACAGGGCACTGGGTTTTATTAACTGAAACTAAAATCAATTACTTAGCTTAGCTGGGCCTCCTTGATTCTCATTCAAGTGTCTATTCAGCAGCTGCTTTTGGGCTACACAACGAAAACGGTATGAAGAATAAATTTAAGAGACCGTCAAAACAGTGAGAGTGGAGTGGCAGAGATCTATAATCCCTCCTGTTTTAAACTTGGAATGTCAGCCCAAGGAAACACAACCTAATTTCTCTTAGTAACTGAACACTTTTGTCTCTGCCTGATAGACAAAACCAAACACACTAGAGGACAGCTGAGAAAAAGTAGAAGCACCAAGAAGGAGTTTTATGGGTAAAAAACACCTGAGTTAAACTAGAAGAGATTTCCTATTTTTTTTTCTCTTCTCACTGTTGTTCAGCAGATTTAATTTAATTAGATATTCTTTTCCATGGCTGGTATTCATGCTCAGATTTATGCCTATAGACCGAGTCTTACAGTTGTAATTATTCTGAATAAAGGCAGTGGGATTTAAACAGATTAAATTGCAGGAACAGGTCCTCAGCAATGACTAACTGAATGTCAGTGAGAGTGTTGCATTAACACAGTGATACAATGCCCACACAAAACTTTTTCTTGCTCTCTGAAAAAGGTCTAAATATCCTAGAAAAGCTTCAAGTTACAAAGGAAATTTTAATGCTAATTTCCTAGGGCAATATAAGTAAATAGTGATTATAAGTATGGGGTTAAAAACATATATCTATAGATCCCTAATGGACCCAATGGCTCAGATCTTCGTCCTTCATAAATCAGGCTCCTGATCAAGTGGAACTATTCATCAGATGAATGTATATTTCAACAAGTTTGACAACCTGAATACAGCCATCAATGACAAGCAAGAAATCTCAAGCAAAGGAAAAATCTGTATCTGAAGAGCATAGTATATAAAAAAAATCAGCTATCAAGAGCAGAAATAAAAAAAAAAAGAGAATGGTATGAAATTTGGGAAGGGTGTCTTTATTTCTGTAGTACTGCAGAAGGGTAGGTTACACTCACCAGGATGGGACATAACAAACAGACCATGAAACCGGGCTTCAGTCTTGAAGTTGACAACCAAGCGCCCCTCCTCACTGATGCGCATGCTGGTCGGGAACAGGGAACCTGCCAGCAAAATTAACAATTAACAGGTGTGTTCCACCTGCAGGTGACAAAGAAATCACACTCCTGTGAAACACCAGACCCACTCTCATCTACCCTTGCCATGTCATATGTTTGGGGAGGCCCTCTAGTACTTTTTGGGTTGACTCCAGATTCTTCTCAAACAAGAATTTACACAGCAAAGCCTTGAGTTTTCAGGACGTGATGCAGCTTCCAAAGCATATAGGGAACTGCCCTGCAAAGCCATGCTTTTACATGTTACCATGGACCCACACAGCTGCTCTAGTAGGCTGAGGAAAATCCACACAGCAGTCTGTGCTTGGGTTCAGACAGCATGGTCAGCTGCTACGGGGATCTGCAGAAGGAAGACTTTTGTTTTCACCAAATATTCAAGCTGACTCCTACCAATGAAAGCTCTCCAGAGATACCCTTTATCAGTGCCTCCCTGCCTACTGTGCCAAGGCAGCGACCATCAGCTTTAGTTGGAGCAGCTGATTGTGACTTCCACAGCAATCTCCTCTGGGGTGTTGCAATCTGTGAAACTCCTTCTGACAGGCTTTGCATTGCTGGCAATTTTTGGCATGAATTTGGCACTAAAGACAGACCTTACATATTCTAATTTCAGATTACAAGATCTTGTTTACACATCAAAAGTGGTTTATTTCTGTAGCTTGCAGCCAAGACTATTTTTCTCTGGATTTCTGCAAAGCTTTAGAGTTCAGGCAGTTCCTCCAGCGCTCCCTTACAACCAGCCAATGATGTACCACCACTCTGCTTGCCAGGAAAAACAAAGGAAACAGGAATGGTCCCCCTGAATGTGCTGGAAATCTAACACACCAGTGTGAATGTATACCACCTGTACAAAATCATCTGTACCAATCATATTTCTTGGTACAATAGAAATAACTATATATTCATGTATGAATATATAGAAGAAGACCTTGCTTTAGAAGACCTTGACTGCTTTACAGTATTACTTAGAATTTATGTAGGACAATTATATGAATTGAGAGGTATGGAAAGAAACTGGAAACTAGTTAATGCCTCCCTGCCCAGAAAAACAACTGCTGAAAAAATACTACCCAAATGAGACTGGGATATGTTGGGGGTTGTTTTATACTGGCTGTTTTCAAAGGGAACTGACAATGCTCAGCACCTCCAAAGATGTGGCCACCAGCTTCTTAAATAGAGAAATAAAAAAATTAAAGATGGGAAATGGTGGCATAGATGCACCACATAACTGCTGAGACAGAGGATTAGATCTGGTGACTAGCACATCACATGATTTGTGGCATGTGGCTTATTCTTTAGGCATGACATGACACGTGCTTCATCCTTCATGCACTGCAGATTCCCCTTGCTGCTCCTCATTTCCCTCTCTTAACATAAGGACAGAAATGGCATAGCAGTGATTTCTGTAGTTCATATACAGAGACAGCAGAAGGAAAAAGTGATTTTAGGTTCCCAGAAGTCCTGAAATTGTGTATGTACATAATTACAGCTGGTACCTGTATCCTACCTTAGGCTGAGAGAGGTAGGAAACACCTGAAGCGTAATGCTGGGAAATATTAAGTAAATTTGCATAAAAAGAACAATGCAGCACATAGGTATAACTGTATTTTTTAATCTTGCACATACACCTGTATGTCATTATTTGTAAAAAGTAAATTAACTTTTTTAAAAGATAAATTCTGCAATGATAGTTTTTGACTTGTTGACTAGTCATACTTACAACATTTACTGACAGTGTCTATCATATTCTAGAATGTCTCAGAGTTTACTACTCACACAGAGGACAGGCTCCCATTACATAGTTCTGTTTCTTTTGAGTGTCTCATAACATTTTCAAAATATCAAAATTTTCTGAAACTGGCCATTCATAGTGAGAAAAAAATGGTATCACAGAAAAGCTTAAATTATTTTCATTTAAGTGCAAACATCTTGTGTGCTAACAGAATTTGGTTTACATAATGTACCCTGAAGTTCTGAGTAGATATAATTGTTTTAAATTTTGCACAGGTACTTCTAATATAGCAATACAATTGTCTTTCTTTGCAGTAAAAGAGCTGATGTCAACTTTACACGATTTTCATAAACACTCCAGCAGACACCTGTGAACGCTAGGAAATGACAGATTGCAATTGATAAATGATATTTTAAAATTTGTTTCAGTATTGGAATGATTGAAAAACCATCCTGCTGCGTGCAAATTATAGTCTTAGTAACAGAGCTTGAGTTCTATGCCAAGAAACGCAACACCCACCTTGGAGCTCTGCTTCAGGTGGGCTACCGATCCCATCCTTCCACAGGATGGCAGTGTCATACACAAAAGTCAGCCGGAGCTCTGACTGCAGGTCGAAATGCTGCCAGCCTCCGACACCCACAGGAGAGTGGAAAACGTAAGAGACGTACAAAGGGACTCTCAGCGTGACATAGGACTGCACTAGGTTGAGAACCTATAAAAACCAGAATTGTGTATTAGGGTTAGCGATCATGAACAGCAGCATCACACAGGCAAGCTGAAGGCAAGAGAAAGGGAAGGCAGAACTTGAAATAAATACTGTGACTCAATCAAATTCTCTCTTTTTGCAAATTACAGATGAAGTGCAAAACCACATTTCAGTGGTTTTCAGCTGAGCTTACATCCCTTCAAATTTCATCTTTGTACTTCAAACTGATAAAATGTAACCCCCTCAATTCTGACTCCTCATTTTGTTCAGGTTTTTTTAGCATNAGAAATCATACTGTTCTTCACTGTCTGGAAGAGTTAAAAATAATAAGAAAGCTGATATGGATTTAAAAATAGAGTCTTTCTTTATACATTGTACCAAACAACTGTGCTGTAATTATCAAAGAATTACATATTCTTTAAATATATTTTTATGAAAAAAGACAAGAACAGTGTCAGTAAACTGTCATCTCTTAAGATAGCTCTTACATGAAACACAGATCTAAACCTGTCTCAAGAGACTTTTCATCTTGTTTTGTTACAAATACTTTTTCACT
>VZTT01010266.1:11316-28027 GCA_013400855.1 Buphagus erythrorhynchus | reverse complement strand
AACTTCATTAAGTAAAATACGCAATTATTTTGAGAATGTGTCAAGTAACAATTTAGAATATTACAATATTTACAATAAAAAATATTTTCAATTAAGGGTTTGTGGCATGGACTCTGTTCTACATTTATAGCGTGCTTTATTTAGCTGGTTTACATTTCCAGAGGGCAGAGCTTGTCAGTGAATGTGTGTGTGTGTACATTGATAGTACTGATAACATTAGAATTGGACATTATAATAATACAAGTTCGTGCTTTATTTTGTATATCTCAATGAAACAGACTTTACACGAAAATTGTATTTTTATTCTCCAAATTACCCTAAGTCTCATTTTTTATTGCATTTACTTGCAATGTCTGTGAATTTGAGTCACACAAGCTTACCAATGTTATCAATTAGCTGTTTACACAATGTCAGTATGGCAAAACTAAGATTTGGCCCTAAGAAGACACCTAGACAGGTAGGTCACAGGTGAAATGCAAAGCAGGTTTGTTTAAAGAAGTCTGAATGGAGAAGAGAATGCAATACAGCCTTGAAATGCCAGTCCCTTGAAAAAATTTAACCTCTGACTTTGTTACACAGCTGGTGCATTCACTTTATAGTTTTTTTTTCTTTACAGCTTACTAAATGCACATGTTTGCAGCTAGAAAAAAAAATGTTTGTCTTTTAGTAAAGTTCCATGTCAAGGGAACATGAGTTGTAGAGTTTTCTTAAACTTGACTGGAGTTGCTAAAGTGAATATAAAAATCTGAAGACAGACATTTCTGTCTGTTTGCATTTTACAACATCTAGTGAGGCTTTCAGAATCGTTGAGTTTTTGTCTTANACAGGAGATTTTACCAGTTACCCTGGCAAAATTACATTCAGTCAAATTGATTTTAAACAATAATAAGTGGGTCTGAATTTTAGTCTTCTCATACCAGGAGAGAAATACAGACTACAGCTACACCCCAGATGAAATGGGGAAATTGTGCCTCATACTCCATGACAATGCCAGGTCTGGAGAACCTGAGAAGACAGAAGACAAAAATTGTTCCAAGAAAGGAACAGNATTTTGAAATGTTCAGTGCCATAATGTGTAGCATAAATGTGAACTGAACATACTGGAAAAAAGACATTTTCTGTTTGGGCCAAAAACAACTGGTTTTTGAAGAGAAAAAAGCAAACTGCTCAGCTATACTCAATTACTATATTTTCAAGGTATAATGCTATACATTCAAGTATTTTAATGCATGTTCTTCACCTTCTTGTTCCTATAAAAGACTTGATTAATGAGCCGTCATTAATAAAATTAGTTTGAATGGCAATTTCCTTGCTTCCCTATTCCAAGTCTGGCAATGGACTGGAACTACGGAAAGCAACATCCATATATAAATACTAGGCTAGAACCACACAGAAGCCTTCAGATGCCAAACTGCCTGGTTATNTATTTTTGGTAAAACAAATTATCACAGGTTATAAGGTCTGGTTTAGAATACTGACAATTCCCATTTAAGACTTAGAAAGTATTAATGGGAGTTTCTGTAAGTGTTTTTTCTTTTCTTTCCCTTTCATATGCAATCTGTCGAACTTCATTAAGTAAAATACGCAATTATTTTGAGAATGTGTCAAGTAACAATTTAGAATATTACAATATTTANCAAACAGTTACAACAGTAGGAAATGAGATCAAATGATACTTCACACTCCATGAAATAAGTGTAGGCCAATACTTCAATGTACACTTATTAAAGTACGGTCACTTGCTTGGTTTTCACTGTCTCTTTTTTTTCCACTTCCTTTCATGAATATCTGTCATTGTTTTAGAACCTATCTTGTGAGAATGTGAGATGTCTGTAGTACTTACTTGAGTCTCACAATGTCCCCATGAAGTAAAGTCCAACTTTTGTTAGCTACTTGAAAATAGCAGAAGACTGCCCTCAAATAGGTGGGTTCCCCTTTTTTAAGGCCTATACATATCCAGATGTAGACACTGAATTTTAGACTGTGACTGCAGGTTGTCCTGAAGAAAACTGCTAATCATCACAGTTGACCTTAACAAGGACAGAACTCTAATCCAGATTAATTAGCTCAATTTAAAGAGGAGCAGGTGTTTAATTTTTGGTAGAAGTTCTTTAAACTGCACATCTAAGTCCATGTTTAGCTACATAAATGCCTGGTTTTTCAGTTGTGGGCAGACCACAGGAACAAACCGTCAAGCTGTACACTGAAAGGAGTGCTGCATCTAGCTCACACAGGGTTTGCTCATGCACACAATAATTGAGAAAGAGAGTGGGTCACAATCAAAAGGCCTCAAAGGGAAAAAAAAAAGTAAACTAAGACCTTCTCTGTATGTATTATGACAGTTCATGAGTTCATGGGAACTGGCTAAGACAGCTGCAGCCTTCAGCAAACACTAGGAGCTGTGCCAAAAGAACTGCACCAGCTGCAGGTCTCCTACCTCACTTCTTGCTTGCTAAAGTTCATCTTCTTNCCATTTAATTCTTCCCCTACCATAGCAGGAGCTCCCATAAAGTGAAGGTCCACATCATTTAAGATATTGCCAGCTCTTAGTGTGAAATTTCTCTATCTGAATCAACATGGCTGTCTTTATTTGACCATACAAGTAGTGGAGAACTGGAATCAAGAAACAACATTTTGGGCCTAAAGATCTAGCTCAAGTATCTGGTAAATTCAAGATATTAAATTCGCAGTGGTAGCAGGATATGGTAAGAGTGTTTTTGTTATTTATCTGTTCTGTCTGTATAATAGAATTTAGGCTTCCTTTGTCTGCTAAAAAATGGTGAAAAACATAGCTGCCAGCTTTCCTCTCACAGAAGAGGATTATTAATTGTTCACTGAAGGAGAGAAAAACAACAATGGTGACAACCACAGAGATAGGGCACTGACTGCCTCCCCTCTCAGCTGGAGGGGGTCATGTGAAGATAAAGACTAAACCTGGAGGAGAATTAAATGGAGGTGGGGAAAACAGGGAGGGCAGTGAAGCGCGTACTGGCTGCGGGGCAATGCTTCACCACTAGAAGTAATTCGGCTTGATATTTCACTTAATATATACTGTAACCTTTTTTCCATAACCTAGAAGGCACTAAAGGATGACTTCAGCTGCAGTTTCATGGCTCTCCCAGCTCATGTTCATCCCTCTCTGCTTGTAAATGAGAGAGCTTACATACAGCACATAATACTTCTGAAGCCTAAGGAAATACAGCTTTTTTCTTTGGCCGCACTGCCACTTATCCATGTCCTCCAAAACTGAATATACAGGTTCTTCCAATTTACTAAAATATTGGAATGGTACTTATTTCCTCCTCTGTTTATATGCACATATAAATAAATATGCTTTATTTAGACACACGTTTGTCTAAAGAAGCTATTCACCCTTTTCTCTAAAGGACACAGAAGTATTTAAAATGGAAAGGATTCATACCATGTCTTCCTTCCTTTTCACTGAGGGAGAAGTGGCTTGCATAGTTACAGATGCTTCAAGCTGCATGTGCTTATGGTTGTGTTGTATGGGAAATAAGAATATATGATTGCATATTGCCTGGGTGTAAGGAGATAGTCAAAGGAATGATGAGTCAAAGAAATTAAAAAATTAAATCATTCTAAGAACAGTGAAGACTGCTGTCATTTTTATCTTGTGGGAATGTGTAAGGTTTACATCCCACATTTGGATGCCTTCCCTTTCCCTCTGACAGCTTCACAGATCTCGTGGAATGCACCTGTAGGAGGATCTGCTTTCAACAGAGGCCAAGCCTATGCACAGCATGGACAGTGAGCTTCCAACATAAAGGCAGAGACCTCAAACTGGTCTCTGTAACAGACAAGGAACCAGAACTGATGACAAGGCAGTGAGATGACATATCCATCAAGGCCTTTGTATCTGAGATGGGCAGAAGCTCCATTTTATTCTTGTCTTCTGATTTAGAGTATATAATCTCTAGTTAAGAGGGACAGAATGTTAGGAAGTTAACCACGTGCTGAAGTGATTCAGGTGCAATTTCTTGTCCAGCAAACTGACTGCATGATTACCTCTGAACACCCACAGAGTAAGGTGGACTTTAGGCATGTAATTGTAACAAAATCAAAACAAACAAACAAACAAACAAACAAACAAATCAGTTTATCTGATTAGATATCTCTGTGTCCAGTGACTATGCTTTTAGTAGTAAATTAGCGCAGTTGCACATGCTTGTATGTTTCTGTGGGCAACTACACACTTTCCACATCTGCTTTATGCCATTTGGGACTAACAAAATGAAAATTTGTGCAGATAAGTCTGCTGAGGTCTCATAAAAGATGGATCCCTGGCAAAATGTCAAAAGAGCCGAGAAATGACGGCCATTTCACAAAGCAAGCTCATTCTTTTCACAGTGGTTCAACAAGGAATGCTAGTGTACCTGAAAAGTGAATTAGCTGTGGATAGACTTCCCTGATATGAGTCCTTCTTCCAGCCTGTAGGATTATTCCCCAAATATATTTTTTTGTACATCAACTTCATAGTTACAGCCTCTGTACTCCAGAGCCTGTGTGGGATCAGACAGGCTTATATAGTAATTATACAGGGAAGACCCAGGGATTAATTTCACTGTCACTGCTCCAAAAGAAGTCCTGCACCCTTTTCCTTCCACATTTCTATGGCTTTCTAGAAACAATTTGCCAAAGTACACCTGAAGTTCTCTCCAATTTCTTGCTATTAACTCCCTAACTAGTTTCACAGCTCTGCTGTTCAGCCATACCATATTGGCAGCTTCTTTTCTTTTCTGAACAAGTAATTTTCTGCTGGGTAATGCGAGACCACTCTGCTGTCTGCACTGATGGGTCATGTTACACAGTGAACAAGAGATCAGCAAAGCCAAGCTGCTGGTAGGACACTGCAGTCCATTGTTATCAGCAAGAAGTCTCTCCACAATGTTTTAAAACTGCTTTTTAAGATATAACATTATGAATATTAAATAGCTCAGTGCTACCCACGTGCTAAAAGCAATTCTTCAGAAGGCTTTAATTTTAAGAAAAGACTAAATTGGTTCACTATACAGTAAAAGAGGGATTGGTTTGCCCCAAAACACCCCAGAACCGTACTAGGAGAAAATCACAACAAATTTCATTAAGAACAAAGTATTCTCTTATTTCTACTAGCACAGCTATATTAGAAGGGAAATATTTTATTGCAAGAATACAGTACAAAATCAGGTTCCAGTTCCATACCTGTCCATCTGTCCCAATGGTGCCTCCACAATCTGTGAGGAGCTCGGACATGTCATAGTAGCTAATAAACTCCCACAAGCAGGCTTCCAGGTTCAGGTTGCGGTAGAAGCGCAAGGTATTGAAGCCTCTGATTGTTGGGCTGTACTGATAGGGAATGGTCTCTCCAATCACATCTGGATTCTTGGTGGCGTCAGTTAAAAAACCATGGTGGGTCTTTACTTCTGTGTAATCCAACAGGTTGGAGCACTTATGGTTTCCAACTCTAGTTCCATCAGGGCTAAGTGTCAGCTCAAAGTTGGAGAGCTCTCTTGTAGAAATAACAGGCAGCATGCCTAAAAACATTAATTCATAACACTATCACTACATGTCAGTTGTCAGACCTGCTTAATTTAGCCAGACTTTGTCAAACATTAAGCACGTTATGCAGCGCTTTTGTATTTTGTACTTACACCAACTACTGTACTTTAGAATTCAAAGAAAGTTGACATGCGAAGTATGTATGAGAATTTTACCCACAATCACTGTCTGTATACTATGAAAAGACAAATATTTCTAAGCATATTAATATTTAAATATATTAATATACAACATATTATTAAATAAAAAATAGTATGAATAGTAATTAAACTGTATATTTCTGTGCACTTCAAAGGAGTTTTATACACCTTAGGTCTAGCCTAATTTATGTAAATGATGCATTTAATCTGAAAATGTTCTTTTTCACATCAGAGACTATGTATCAATACAGTATCTTATGTACCTTGTTGCAAACTTCACTTATTCATTCATAACATTTTTCTTTGGTCCTAATGTTAAAAGATTACATTATTAACTTGTCTATTTCAAATAAGCTGACCAATAAAATAGCTCAAATAATATCATATTGTACAAGTTTTCCTAACTTCACAGCTGATTTTCTCATACCATCAATATGTGGCATTGTGACTGTCAGTTTGATGAGGTTGGCATATTCAGGATCTTCTGGGCCAGTGTAGCGCAGTTTGGCAGAAAATGGCTCTGCTCCAACTACTCCTGATATACGAGGCTGACAAAGACCTAATGGAAAAAAGAGAAAGCAACGTTACTTTATGTCCATAGGAAACAATCTATACTTTCCCTTGCTCTATTTTAGATGTACTTTTCTTCATGGTACGGGTATCCAAAACATCGAGAATTGTCTTGAATGACAGGTAAAGACTTCGAGAAGCACTTTCCAGAGGTTTCAACAGGAATTTATGCAAAAGAAGACTCAAACAGAAATGATTACTTGATCAATAGGATCACATTTTCAGAACAAGGTGATGATATTGCATTGGTGTCTTTTCAGTTCCACGTGTCAACCTTACTTGCAAAGCCAGTGCCAAGTGCCATATTTTCTTAGAAAATATGGCACTTCAGAGGCATATGCTTTAATTCCTCCCACCATCCTACGTTTTATGGAAGATACCTGACCAGTGTTCAGTTGGTTTTGGCACTGGATTGGAGTATGCAGCAATATGCCCTCACAGGAATTTATGAGTCTCCTGATCCATAGTGTAGTTAGAAAGATTGTGTCACAGGATATCTAGAAATATTCTGCTTAGAACAGAGCCAGCTCCAAAGCTAGACCAAGTTGCTTAAGGAACTTGATTATTTGCTTGTTATTTTGGTAATCCTTTCCAGTATTAATTCAGTGTGTTCCAATATTAGTCCAAGTTTGTAGGACCAGAAAATTAGGTTTGTAATCATATGATCTGAGATATATGCAACTTCTAGTTGCATAGTTCAATGCATTCTGGTTGTTTTGTCATGTGATGGCCAAAGGATTACGAGGTACTCTAAGTTAGAAACAACCAGATGTGGAAAATCAAAACAGTTCTCTTTGCCCATTTCTGAGGGATTTCAAGAAAAGAGGAGGCAGGGCCCTACTCTTGGAGAGCTTATTGGTTCTGGGGCACCTCATCTTGCTCAATATCTCCAAGTTGGAAGCTTCTGTCAGGACAAAACAGAACTTCTTTTCTGCACATGACAGCTTTTTGGTTGGTTGGTTTGGCCAGTGATTTTAGTTTTTTTTTTTTCAAATGCAAATAACATTGCTAAAGGGACTACATTTGGTTTTTTTTGTCTAACCTGAATTACTTTTGAGAGTTTGGTCTATGCACTGGAGGTCAGGCACCTTCAAAGTGGAAAATATTCAGGATTTTCACAGGTTGCTTTGATCATTGCACTTCTTATCTTCCACGTCACAAGTTAGCTCAGGTACTGGAAGTAATTTATGAATGACAGCTCAGTCCTGAGCCTGAGCTAATTAGCTCTGCTAATTTGTCAAGTGTAATCCAAATAATGCATTATTACAATAACAAAGCCAGTCTGTTTCATATAAAAAGAAGGATGAATAATTATGAATGCTTAGACCAGGGAAAAATTTTGTCCTTGCCCTGTTATTGGGCCCAGTTGCTTTAGTCTTTAGTCAAGGAAGACTTCAATTCTCAGGTGTCCAGTGACGCCTGAATGCCAAATGAGGTTTTTCTTCTGACCAGGCTTTCATATGCCACTCCCATGTGGATTCTCCAATGGCTAATAGGAGTGAGACTGTACATCATCATTACTGCAGCTGAATTCAAAAGTCAACAGAAAGCAGGTTTCACTACTTCCATTGCCTGTAATATATTCTTCTCATGAACATACAAGTTTGCTATGTGGATTATTATTTAAAGATGTGGAGAATTAGGAGAGGAAAAACTTTTTCTTTATACAGTGCTTTGCTGTGTCAAGAGAGTTTTTGCACTACCTCTATGAACAAGAGAAGAAAAGCTGAGATGGTAATGTTAAAACGCCTGATCATGTAACCAGCTTTTGTTAGGACTGAATTTGGAATCCAAAAGAGACCTGTGAATTTTGCAGTAGGTGATGATGTCTTACCTTCTGATGTGCTTATAGTGACAATAGGGCTCATAAGCTCCAGACCCTCATTCCCATCTGAATTCACAGCCCGAGCTGCACACTGGACACGAGAACCAGCTTGAAAGTAAATGGAGTCGAGTGTAATCATCTTGGAGGAAGTGAAGAAGGTGTCAAAGTCAACCTCCTTCATGGGGCTGGTCACTCCATCGGGGCCCGTGGGGGCACTTACAAGCCACCGGTACTGTGTCAGAGTATTATTGATGTTCTCACTGGCACATATTGAACCAGTCTTGTCAAAGTCTGCGTACTTTGGATTACAAGCCTGTGGAACAAGGCACATGTGTTAAGAATTTATTTGCTTCATGGCAAAGGAGTTTTAAGTCATCAAGTGTCACAAAACTCAACAATGTGGAGCAGACAATCCCAGTAAATCTCATAAGAAATCACCTTATTTTGACAGTGATGTATTTAGCACTGTTAGGGCAGATTGAAAGGCATATCTAATTATGCTTACTGAAATAAAAAATATTATTTTAAATTGATTTATAGGTGAAAATGTGGCATACTTATGAAGGCACAAACTACACATCCATGCACTACTTTAATTTGAACTTCTCCTTTTGATCTAATTCTGCAAATACACTTTGCATTTCAAGATTTATTTTCTTTGCTTTTTTTATTTAGAAGAACCATTCAACTTGTGACATTCCTGTGCAAAAATAATGTGCGGAAAAAAAAATTGAAGATGGACAAAAACATTTTTCAAGGTATATGAACATTTATGTAAACTTTTCAGTTGCAAAACTACTAGTGAAAAAAAATGAAAGAAGCCTCTATTCCTTCAGCACTCATTTTACAGTCTGTGGCACTCACTGAAAACAATGGCTCATCTGTTATCTCCAGTGATTTTAACTCTGCAAATTAAGGCAGGATAACACAGGAAATAGTAAAGTCATGCAATCACAGACACAGTGTGAGTATCAATATCAAACTATTCTTAGTGAGGAACAAGTGAAACATCTTTCTATGCTTTTTTTCCTCCTGAAAACGGATTAATTATCCAGACAAATTAGATTAGCTCTAAGGATAATTCTAGCTTGAACTGGTATGTGTGACTAATCACCATATGGATTGATAATGGGTGCCTAAAATCCGCTGAACAAAATCCATATACTGATTTTTTTCTGTTCCTGCACAGAGATACTCACTGTGATACAGATGACAGGATAGCCAGCAATGGGACTGGTTCTGTCTTTGGCTTTCGAAGTATCATCATATATCAACAGAGATGCAACTTGAGGGACAGAGGGAAAGGTGACATCTGCCATGCTGTTCATTTCTTCAATGTAAACAATGGCCTTGGCTGTCTGACAATGAAAAGGAAAGAAACAGTCCTCAGTGAAAGTTTAAATAAACAAGCTGGGCCTTGATCATACTCTGTCTAGCCTCTGAAACATTCTTCCAAAAGAAGTTCTAAAATCCCAATTGGATGAGCTATTGAGAAAGGGTTGAGGTACCGAAAGTACACTGCAGGGTGCAAAAGGAAGAGCTAAAATGAATTTTTTCTTTCCATAACCATGAAGATTCCAGACATTTAACCTTGTCTCCCAGTTTTTTTTGTCATCACTTCAGTATTCTGGTAGAACCCTCTATGTGCACTGTGTGCTTTAATGCCTGGTGGAAATGGGGTGTTTGTCATCAGCAAAGGCTTTGTCCATCTGGCTGTCTGGAGTCAGACTATATATGGTGTGACACTGATGAAGCAGACAGGGAGTTTCAAGAATATTTTATGCCAAATCAGAGGAATATACTGTTTAAATTAAAAGTATGTAAGATATAGTGCTAAATAACAAGAATGTGTCGCTATTGCATCTTACACAATAATATTAACATGGTTTTGACAACAGAAGCCATATTTCACCTGAAATTGCTCTTTTTACAGCATAGAGGTTACACTGTACTGCCGGAGAGTGTTTCCAAGAGGACATCAGTTTCTAAGACTGATTATATGAGGAGAATATGTCTGGAATTATATCCTGAAGACTTCAGTCTTTCATTGACTCTATGGCTCCATCAACATTATTGCCCTGACAACAAACTGTTTTGTTTAGGTGTTACTGTGACAGCTGGGATGACCTTTTTGTCTTTTAATATACATGCCAAGATGGTGTGAATAAATCTTAAAAGAAGAGTAAAACAATGAACCAGAAATAAGAGGTCTGTTTACCAGATTTTGTTGTTCAGGACTTTGCATGAAATTATTACCTGTATTTCTGCAACCATGTTCTCATCAGGCTTCAGGTGAACAGTGAAGGCTTCTCTCATCTCCCTTACTCCATCAAAGAGAACTTCAATCTCCACAAAGTGCTGTGTTTCACCCTCCTTGAACTCAATTTCTGAAAACATGAGACACTTCAAAATAAATCTGTCGTTTTTAACAAGCTGTAATTCTAGGCCCAGCCATGAGAGATGGTAGTTAATAATCACTTTTCAAATTACAGATTTAGTTTAACCTATTTGATGCTACAAATAATTATAATGAATAGCAGTGGAAATCACAGGAAATAGGACATAAATCAAGAGATTGGCAAAGCTCAAGATTTAGTCTAACGGAACTTAATGTTTTGAAAAATATCTGTGACTAATACATAAATGTTGGTAACATATGTGAATGACCAAAAGACTGAAGAATTCCAAATAAATAGTATTGTTAGGTCTTTTTACAACAAAATTTAATAAATACAATGGTACATACAAAAAAATAAGGAACAAAACTGTAGCTACACAAGAGTATTGAAAATCATCATCTCTGAAAATCTTCATAAGTCATGATGATAAAAAGTTCAATCTTAGCTGGTTGTATTTGGTTTGCATGGCAAGGCTTTGGTACTGGGGGGCTACAGGGGTAAATTTGGTGAGCAGCTGTCAGAAGTCTGCCCCATGTCTGACAGAGCCAATGCCAGCTGGCTCCAAGATGGACCCGCTGCTGGCCAAGGCTGAGCCCAGCAGTGACAGTGGTAGTGCCTCTGGGATAACAGATTAAAGAAGGGAAAAAGCTGCTGAACCACAGCAGCTGGGAAAGAGGAGTGAGAATATGTGAGAAATCATTCTGCAGGCACCAAGGTCAGTGGAGAAGGAAGGGCAGGAGGTGATCCAGGTGCCTGAGCAGAGATGTCCCTGCAGCCCCGGTGCAGACCATGGTGACACAGGATGTGCCCCTGTAGCCCAGGCAGGCCCATGGTGGAGCAGAGATCCACCTGCAGCCTGTGTAGACCCATGATCAAGCAGGTAGATGCCCAAAGGAGGCTGTGACCCCAGGGGAAGCCTGCAGTGGAGCAGGCTCCTGGCAGGACCTGTGGCCCCATGGAAAGAAGAGCCCACAGTGGAGAAGGTTTGCTGGCAGGACTGGTGACCTCATGAAGACCCACACTGGAGCAGTTCATGAAGAACTGCAGACCATGGGAAGGACCCATAGTGTAGTTTTTGAAGAACTGTTTCCTATGGGTAAAACCTCATGCTGGAGTAGGGAAGAGTGTGAGGAGGAAGAAGAATCAGAAATGTGATAAACAGATTGCAACTCCCATTCCCTCGAGCCAGTCAGAGGTAAGGAATTTGGGAGTGAAGCTAACCCCAAGAAGGAGGGAGGGGTGGGAGGAATGTGTTCTAAGATCTAGTCTTATTTCCCATCACTGTGCTCTGGTTTGATTGTTAATAAATGAAACTAATTTTCCCAAGCTGAGTCTGTTTTCCCTGTGTTGATAATTGGTGAGTGATCTCTCCATCTTCTTATCTCAACCCATGAGCCTTCTGTCATATTTTCTCTCTCCTCTGTAGCTGAGGAGGGGGAGTCATAGAGCAGCTTTGGTGGGCACTTGCTGCCAGCCAAGATCAACCCATCACACTGACCAAGTTAGGGAGTACTATGATTCTTGACTGTATTAACTACTAAAGAAATAAAAAGTACAGAAACTATTTAACATTTGTGCCTGGAAAGGGTGAGAGTGACAATAACCAAAATAATAAGTGCATTTCTAATATTTTTATTTTTAAAGAATGTCAATTTCACTTTGAAGATGTACAGAAATAACCAACAGAAACTTAGGACCAGAAGGACTTCAGAGAGTGATGTTCTCACTGGTATATAGAAACACCACCATAATCAATACATACCAGGTGATAAAGAGCTCTGCACTCTAAAGGGACAGGCACAAAAAGCTGTAGTGCATTAAAGCTGAATTGTATATGGGAAATAAGGCACAGTTAGGTGATAGAGACTGATCAGTGCTGAGAACCACTCTTCCTCTCCAAAACCTTCAAACCAGGACTTGATGCCCTTTCTAAACGATATATTTCCTCCGATCGAAGTTATTTGAATCAATAAAGAAGTAATTTGGGAAAACTGGGAGAATCTTGCAGTCTACAGTGAGTCTGATTCAGTGATCTAATGATCCTTCCAATCCCAAGTGTTATTAAGCCAGGGAAATACTCTTTGTGGTAATAAACATATGAACTCTTAGCTGTGTGACAGCTAAGAATTTTACTGGTTTTCAGTTTGTCACACTTCCTTCAGAAAACCCAATTAAGGATGCGGGGTTTGTACCTATGGCTGAATAGGCATGTTCCCTAAACCCACAGATAATCTGAAACCTGTGGGGAAATCCTGCACCTCACATAACTTTCTCAAAGGCTTGAGGGCAGAGGCCGAGAGCCTCTTTCTCTGCAGCAGCATGTTTCCCCTGAAAACTGCTCCCATGTGCTGTTGGTGCACAGCAGGGAGACTGTAAGCAAGACAATGCCTACAGGTAATGTGCATATAGGATAAGTATCAGCTGACACTAGAAGTTCCTATGGTTCAGGGGAAAGAGCAAAACTCTAAAATGCAGAAGCAAAGTGAATGGAATTAGCAAGCTCGGGGTTGATGATTTTCTTGTGGTTAACAAATTGCCTCTTCACATATCACTAGTGGCAAATGCCACTCCTATGGAATTTGAAGATGTAGCACAATGTTGTTGCTGGATGTTCAAAGGTAAGTCATACATTCCAGCTGGACTGGATGCCAAAATAGTTTGTCCAAAACTGTGAAAACACTCCAGCAATGAATGATTAATCTTAAAACACAGAGTAGTATCATGTATTATCATAAACTTTAAAAGAAAAAATATCATCATGCTACAAACTCCATTAGTCATTGCCTAAAGCATGTAGGTGGGCTATTAATGGAAAGAAGTTTATCAGCTAAGAAATTTCTCATTCTGTTACACAACTTCTCTCCTCATTCATTAGTAGTGTGGAGCAGCAGGAAGTAAATTCAGAAATACAGAAGGAAAGCTTTATTACTATGAACATAGAAAAATAAAAAGAAATATACATTAATTCCTACATAGAGCAAATACCATTATCTTAATGAATTGCTCAAGAAACAGCCACACAATCATACCCTATAAATAGATGTTTCTTCAGAGTAATGTTGTTACACTCTGCAAATATAACTAAGGTTTAATTCATACATCTTCTACAATTACTTGAGCTACAAATATTTTCAAAAGAGTCACAATTCTTTTGTAAATATCTCCACTGATAATTAGTATTCCAACAGCAATTGACTGTTGTATACCACAGAGGATCTGTCCACTGAATTTGAATAGGAAAATGTATTTTGGGATGTCGT
Organism: Buphagus erythrorhynchus; assembly: GCA_013400855.1. Lineage (NCBI taxonomy): Eukaryota > Metazoa > Chordata > Aves > Passeriformes > Sturnidae > Buphagus > Buphagus erythrorhynchus. The sequence goes on along the minus strand of VZTT01010266.1, from coordinate 14,274 downwards.
TGCAAAGTATTCTAATCATGAAGTGATTTCATTTTTCAAAAATTATGTTACAGTCATGAATGAAAACAAATAGCTAGATGTGACAAGTATGATCCTACCTTCTGATATAGGATGATAGTCTTCTCCAGAAGTAGCAGATCCATCCTTTGTATGAACTCTCACAACAGAAACTTTTGAAGTGTCTCCCAGACGAAGAACTGGGATTTTCACAATTGCTACTTGCCTTGTGTCCTTTGGTTCACTCACGCTAAACTTGGTCTCACCAAACTTAATGATAGCCTCTGTCATTAGAAGAAAAAAAATGGTTTTAGAGCATGCAGATGGGCTTCCAAAAGCCAGTAACAATAAACTGTTCTTACTGTCTGCATGATCCTGAATCTTTATCAGCGTCTCGTTTTGCTCGCCAACAGAAGCACCAAAGGAAGAATCACTTCTTGGAGTGCCAAGAACCAGGCGTAGCTCTTCCTCCTCCTCATGGAAAGTATCATCCATAAGCACCAGTGTGCAAGGCTTCTCAGTTTCACCTGCAATCATTCTGAAGGTAGTATCAGGCAGAACTGAGGTGTTCTTTGCTCTAATACAGCACTTCTCTCCAAGCCCAAGGCACCACAGGCTGCTCCTGCTGGCCAAGGCATCCACCTTGACACCATACAAGTTAATGAGCAATGACAGCAGTGAAAGTAGAATTAGCAATCATTACCATGATTATCATGGAAACTCATTAAAGTGGAATCCCCCATTTTGGGACTTCTGTAAGACAAGTTTCTATTTGGTATGTTCACTTTATATGTATTAGTCCTTTTGTTTTACCTAAGAAGAAAATGCTCCTTTCTCAGTGACCTCTTCTACAGACTGCACTTAAAAAGTAAATACTTGCACAAGGAATCAGCATAATAAAAGCTTTCTAATGGTAATACTAATTACTAATTAGCATTACTAATACTAATACTAATGACAATTTTGTCCTGAAGTTTTCTATTTCAAGTCTCTTTTGATTGGACACTCTCCAACTGTGTGGACCTTCACTTATATTATTCCATTTGACTTTAAAGTCTTTTGAACTCTCACTGATTCCAAGAGACAGGAATATTGCCTTAAAAATGCTTTGGAGTATCAAACCTTTCAATTTTGCACTCACAAATTAATGTGCACTGACTAACTAGATGTTCAGAAACTTGAACACCTTGCATTACACCTTCTACACAAGCAGCAAGACCTACGAATGGTGTTCAGTGTCTGGCACCCAGCATGACTTGGTGGGCTCTTCATCATAAGACTGACTCCTACACCCCAGATAGAAGAAACAGCACAGCAGGAGAGAGGTTAGGTCAATTTACTGTATTTTTTTCATCATTACACACACAAATAAGATCAAGGCTCTTCAAGATGAAGAACCAGATCAGGATGCTGACTGTGTTCATTTCCTGAGGCTGCCTTTTCCCCCACTATAGAAAATAAATTATCCCTTAAGAGGAGAAAAAATTGCAAAATACTCATCCTGCTTATTGTTACATGGGAAATCTGAAAACCGAAATGAAACTGCTGCATATTAAACATGCCTAAGGGGCTTATGGAGACAAAATATAATTCTAGTAGACCTCTTTGCTACTTGTCTTTGCAGAGAAATGGTAGGGCAACACTCGAAAAGAGAGAAAAGTCACTTTCTAAGTGGCCCAGATCCATTAATTCTTACTAGCTGGACTCTTTCCTGGTTGCACAGAAGCCATAGCAAAGGTGCAGAGTACAGGACAGCACTAAAAGCTGAGGCCAGCCCTAAATAAAGACTGAACAACTCACTTTTTAAAGAGAATTGTGATACATATCTACAGAAATACGAATGATGTTATTTCTGTGATAAGGGCATACCAAGGATTTCATGCTGATGACAGAACTTGTTCAAGACTTGTAAAAAATATCACATATGTGTAAACTTCAAAGACTAGAAGACCAAACTGCCTTCTGCACAAGTAGAAAGAATTAGGCAATATTCTTTCAACGGAGTAACATTTGATTTATTTGCATTTCATCTCTGATGTGAGATATTAAATGCCAGATGTTGATGGGCGGTCTTAGGAAAGCCTTGGTGGGAGAAAAAATTCAAACAGGAATTAGGGAGCTATATAGCTGTTGAAACATCTATTACTCATTTCAGTGCAAGTCAAATGTATTTACCAGAAATCTGCTTAACAAAGAGCAGAACTTCTGAAGTTTCCTTTCTGATAGCACATCTGTGCTCCTTCTGTGTTATGCCAAACCTGCTTTTGCTATCAAAAAGATCCTGGCACTCAGGCTGAACCTAAATGAAGATATACTCTTTTGGTTCTTATTGATTATCCTTCTAAGTCGGAAGTGAAGAAAATAGAGGCAACATCATCCCACTGTGTATTAAAAAAATCCCTAAGCCTGTTTTCCAGAGTGATCTTTTTGGCACTACTTTATGAGAAGACACAATTAAAACACAACAAAACAAAACAAACAAAGCAAAGGAAAGCAAAGCAAAACAAAAGAAAACATGGTAGATTAAAGGCTTCTAAAATGAGATCAAGAACTTACCAGGAAGGAATGTGACGATGGAACTGTCAGTATTAGGACGTTCTTCAAAGTCCATCATAACCTGAGCTGAACCTTGCCTTGTATAGCATCTCACAGTGGATGTGTATCGGATATCTCCACTCCTATATATCATGGCAGAAATCTGCCCATCATTTTCATTGGCTACATACACAGATTCTTTAAACTGCATCTTTGGCACTGGGCAGAAAAACATAGAAAGCACATGTAAAGTATAACTGCAGAAGTTATCACATCTTCCCTCCGCCATTTCACATTTACTTATGCCACACTGCACCAGATATAGAACACAAGCAGCCAGACAGCAAACGACTTTAACACATCATCTCCAAAATATGAAAAAAAAAAAAAAAAAAAAAAAAAAAAAATTTCCCCAAAACAAAACAC
>VZTT01010265.1:34336-52317 GCA_013400855.1 Buphagus erythrorhynchus | reverse complement strand
TGATTTCAAGCCCAAAGTAGGGCAGCGACAGGCTGCACCTGGGCAGTATTTGAACTGGGCTTCAATAAGCAGGGCAAAGAGCTGCAGCCTTCCCGATGAGGTTGTGTTGTTCTCCCAAGACCTGCCCCAGTGCCCTTTGCCCTGGGTGTGGATTTGGCACCGTGCATGTGGCACACAGACCCTGGGAAGGAGGAAGTAGGCTCGGGTGGGGCTGTTTTGGCAGTGGAACCTGCAGTGAAACCAGTAGCAAACGGCCTGCTGGGGCAGCTCTGGGATGTTGGGATGGCAGCTGGGCAGTGTGTTACCTGCCCTGAGCAAGGCAGGGTCTCCTGCCAGGGTGTCAGAGATCATCCCCATGGAGGCTGCTGTAAGAGGGGGGCTCTTCCCTCACTGCAGCTTTTTTCCCCACTTCCCAGATGCTTTCTTGCATCTCTGGATGCTGTAGGTGTCATGTTCCACACTCTGCAGTGGCACAGCACTGGGAGACTGCCCCTGAACCAGGCAAGAAGAATAAGAGCTGGTAACAGAGAAAAGTGAGGCTGTTCATTTTTGCTTGTAGTTGCAAAGGGTAATCATGTTTTCAGCATTTATTTCCTTCCTCTTGAGTTTTTAATTGTGCCAAAACATTAACAACCATAGTTCCTTCTTTTATGTTTAAGGTTCTTGTTATTAGACTGAGAGAGATTTCAGAGAAAAGCAGTAACAATATTAGGAGGCAAGATGGAATACGTTTTGGGTTTGTGTTTTTTCTTTTTCCTTGACAGTTCTTAATTTGTTTCTTGTTTTAGGGACTCATAAAAGTAAAAATATCTTTCAGTGACAACAGTGAACTGCATAGCTTCTCCTCTTCCAACCCAGTTTTAAAACCTGAAAAGAAATTTGCCTGTCATATTCTGACATGACATATCTAGTCCTGTTGGAAATGTTTTAGCAATCTAATGAGATGAAAGCAGTTGTTTTAATGAGCTCAGAAGAAAGAGACAAATCTGCTGCACAAATGTAACCAGGGATCTGTTTTGTTTTATGGCTTGGCTAACCCAGAAGTTGGAAGAGACATTAGATTGACAAATGAATTAGATAACAAATGAAAGAAGGTTGTGGTTTTCCTCTTCAGTCTGTCCTTTCCTATTTGTCTGGCATACAAATTCATACCTGATGTGGGTTCTCCAGGGTGCTTACCTGGGGAATACGGAAGATAATCAAAATGGGTGAAGAATGAAAAAGAGACAAATAATGGAGGTCAAGGCAGTGTTTGGCTCTTCTGTTTGGTCTGGTCAAGAGAAAGAGTGAAATGAAGAAGTGCTTCACTGATGGCCAAGGCAGGAGCAGGTTGCTGGAGAGTAGGAGCCAGGCAGTCAGGAAAGTCTCACACACTCATCATTACCTAGTTTTCTTCAGTCCCCTTTCAGAATTACAGCCTGCCTCTGCAAGTATCAAGCTCCATTGGTTTCTTACGGATCTGCAGGATACAAAATCACAACTGAGTGTTGAACCTGGTGGATATGCAGCTAGAAGGCATGATGCAAGTGCAGGGTCCAAGAGCTCAATTTCACAAACTCCTGGTCAGGTAGTGAAGAAGGCAAAAAGCTTTTCTGACAAGGCAGCAGCCATACACAATGCACAGACAGACCCATCCTCTACACTCTGAAGTCCGTGGTTACACCCTGAGTGCAACTGAGTGTGAAAGATGGGATTTATTATGTTGGTTTAAAGAGGAGCTCCTGCAGGTGAGAATTACCAAAACCTCAAATTCAAGTGGCCAGAGTGTTTAAGAGTCTAGTCTCTTTAGTACCTTTCCTGGAGCTATTGCAAATCTGATATATGTGCGTTTGTGCAGAGCCTGAAATTACTTCTGTGGAGCCTGGACTGACATGATGACTGGATCAGCTCTGGTTTCAGGTGGTCTTTCCTTAGCTGTGTATTTTGTTTTTGAAAGAAAACTTCCAGCTCTCCTCACTTCAGAGCAAAGTTAAAAAATAAATTACCTTATTCTAGCCTGAGTACTCAAGAATTAAGAGCAAAATAAAAAACATCCCAGGTGATGGTGAGGAAACCAAATACATCTCAATTTCTTGGTTACTTTTGAAGCCTGATACCTTTTAGCATTGGCGATATTGAAACCAGCAACCTCACTTTTTTCAAATCAATATGAATGCTACTGACCCCAAATCCTCTCTTTGAGCTCACTGGACTTTGGGCCAAGTTCTTCCTACACTGAAGATGATATCTGTTCAATATGTAGGTTTTATGAGATGTGATGAATTTCAAATGCTTGCATGACACTTGGTGGCATCCTGGATGTTGCTAAGTTTCATTCACAAAACCAAAACCAGGAAACAAAAGGATCTGGAAGGCATTGGTATATTAAACCTACAGCCATTTTTCTTGCCTTTCATTTTTTTTCTTCTATTCATAGAGGGAAATACTAATGATTTGTGCCACGTATTTTCTAATGCTGAAGAAATGCTCTGCCTAATGTAAAAATTCCCCTAAACCATTAATTGAATCATTTTCATTTTATTTTTAAGACCATTCAGGAAAATGACAGATGTAAGGGAGGTTGGAGGATTGCAGTCCTGATTATAAGATGCTCTTAGGACTCTGCCTAAAATCAGAAAAGGCAAAAGGCTGAAAAATGTTACTGATGGTTTTCTAGTGCTGAGAAATAAGGAGAAAAAAGTATTTTAATCCAAAACTCAGTCATTGTGTACTTACTGCGATATTAGAATAGAACTCTTGATGGAGGCATTTCTTAACTTACCAGTAAAAATGCTTACTTTCCTCAGCCTTCATGTTAATTGAGAAAGAACTGAGGAGTGCCCTCAGAAGGGAGCCCAGGAGACTGTAGTAAGCTGACATCACGCCTATTTTTCAATTGCTAATCAATAAAAATTTTGACATTGAAAGGGAAGGACTGGCAGAGTTGAAATTACTTTGATTTTCTTTATTCTTGGGCATGTCCTGCTTTGCTTGGTCACCAAAAATGATTTCAGTTCATCAGCAAACCTTTTATCTGAGTATAAAATCTGTGAGCTTAAAACAAAGGAGCTGGAATACACCAGCTTGAGAGAGAGAGACAAGAGGGATGGGTAACACAGGGTCCTCCTGCAATATAAAGAGTTTGGGCCATGGCTGTTAATAACCCTCCTCTCCCCATCAGGCCCTTCCGTGGGGTCTTCTGTCCTCAGGAGCCAAAGACAATTTATCATCCATTCTATTTGTTACAGGATAAATTGTGCAGTCTTTCAGCAGAAATTCTGCTGGTTCATGTTGCAGGAGTTGCTAATGGGAAATAGTTGGAAGATGTTGATCCTAGTAAGTGCTTTGAGGTGTGATCTCTGACAAAGCCCAGAGCTCTTGACCGACTTAGGATTGAGGTGCTCCAGGAAAACTGGGAGCAGGTTTCAGCAGAAGCAGGATCCATTGCTGCTAGGAAATATAGGGTTTGATAACAAGGAAAGGAATTTTCTTCTCTTTGGCATGTGTCAGGCTACTTAGTGTAGGAATGGGGAGATCCATGTTTCCATTGGGAGGCCATGAGGGATGTCTTCAGTTGAGTGGTTCAGCAGCCTTTCACTTGTCCAAGAGAAAATATCCTCTTTAGAGTATTCATGACCCCAGTTTTGCACCTTGGCAGGGAGGCTGGCAATGGACATTTCATCTCTGTGCGTGTCCCTCCTCTGAAACAATCCCCCAAGTGCTTAAAACAGTCTGAAAGGCAGACTAGTGAGTCAACATGCTTTGAGATTCCAGCAGCTTCAGACTTGTATTAAATGCTCTTGTCTGCAAGAGCATAATCAACAACAACTTGTACACACCATAACAGTCTGGTACAAGACTTGGAGTATTTCTGCATCAGCTGGAAATCATTACAGAAGGGAATGAGATGAGAATGGGCCTCTATTGAGGAAAATATCACTTAAATGATAAAAATGTATACTACCTCCTAGCAGAATTTGGTGGTTTATCCTCACCCTCTTAGAGCTGATTGGAGTTAGTAGCTCAATTTTTAAAGTGTTGAATGAAAGTGTATAGGAAAGGCTGAGTGCACAAAATGGATGTTAAGCAGAATTATCTAGGTAACAAATGAGAAGTTGTGGAGATGGATTTCTAAAGCTGTGGTGTGTGCTATTTCACTGTGTTTCCTCGCTGCCAGTACAGTGCTCCTTATCTATTACAGCTGGACCTTGCTATAATCCAGATCCTGCCTTTACAGCAAAGGAGGGAGAATATCTCATTTTGATGTCTCTCAATGAAATAGTCCCATGTATATATTTCTGGAGGAATTTTATGTGGAACTGGTGCAGACCAGCTCTGGGTCTCTCCAAAATTCATGGTGAGATCTTAAAATCACTTCCAGGGCACCACAATGTGGATCTGCGTGCCCTAATTTCAGATTCAGATAAGGCTATGTGAATTTGTCATCCTCTCCTGTGCTTCTGAATGGTTGGCATGGCAGGGCACGTGCTCCTCCACAGCAAGAAGGTTTCTGCTCAGCTTCATCCACAGGAGGGAAATACCATCCTCGTAATGAGTTTTAAATGTAACACAACCAGCTTGGCTTCTTAAGTAGTGCAGAACTGAGTATTTGATTCAGTATATTTTGGGAATCTGTTTTTATTTACTCACAGCCTCTTTACTTCTTTAAGCAGTGTGAAAGGGTGTTACAGTAGGGGTGGTTACAGAGTGATTTAGCTTGTTGCAAATAAACCAGCTCTTTCCACTGGTCCAAGCGAGCTCTTACTACAGGGCCATAGGGAGAATAAGAAATCAGTCGCTCATTGCCAGGCTGGTGTGCTGATGCCCAGGCAATAGATGCTCCTTCCCAAGGTTAGGTGGGGACCCCATCTCACCTCCTGTAAGTTCTAAAATGGGCAGGTTTTTATCATTGGAATATCTGTACCCCCACCACACACACTGCAGAGCCTTTATCATCACATTTTGTCAGTAACACCAGCAAAATCACTGGGATGAAGGAAAATTGTCGTGATGAACATACACCTCAGAAAGTCATCATTATGTTCATTAATCACCAGTCACTCTTTGGTGATTAATTATTTAGCCAAATTGGAAAAGATTTTCCACATGAATGAGAAGATGTTTACTTAATAAAGCAGAAAGCTCCTAGAAGCATGCCCTTGTTTTCCTCAATTTAGTGGTACAATAAATTTATATTCTTCTGCTTTTTACAGCTCAGGAGAAAAGCCACAGTGCTGTATCAACTTGTTGCTGTTGGTTTCTGTCCAGACAGTTCTTCAGCAGGAAACCTGATGCTGCTCAGTGTGTGCATTTAAGATGTTTAAATGGTAGATACATGAGCTGATGGTCATGGTTTGTTACCTGCATCTCTCTGTGTGCCCTGAGCCCTTGTGAAACACTGGTAAGGAGGAACAGGAGAGTGTGGTGCCAAATCCTGGCTCCAGGGTTGGCATTTCTCCAGCACTGACTGATGGCATCAGGGTCACATTAGGAAAGAGGAAGGTCCCCCAATACCTTTGTTCTGGCAACAGCCTCGTGCTTGATGAGAATTCCCCTGGAAGCATGTTGCTGGGACCAGCCAGATCTTACCTCTGCAGTGAGGTGGGATGTGCAGGAAAGAGCAAAGCCAGTGTTGGCACTGAGGAATCCAGGTGCTGATAACAAATCAAAATCTTGGTATCTTCTGTGGTGATATTGATGTCTGTTCAGTGTCTTTCAGCATAGCTAATTATTAAAGGCATTCAACAACAACAAATGTGAAGAGGAAAGAAACACTAAGAGAGCCCATAAATGGTAAAAAAATTAGTTATTAGTAATTTTAATATGGTTCAGTAAATAATTCAGAATCTAGTCTTTGTTTTTCTATCTAAGTTTTTATTTATCTACTACTTCTGTTTGCTGATACTTTCAAGAAATCTCTTTATTTTAAATTCATATTTAGCTGAACAGATTATAAAGTTTTTTCTACATGACAGAGCATGAAAATTGAATTATTACACTGGTACTTTTAGTTCTGATCAGTGAGATCAAATAGTACTAATTTCCCCATCTGTGATCAAAGAAATAGGTGAGGCCTTCTGGCATAAACCGATACACATTATACAGGATTAAATTTAAATTTACATTCTGATTTTGTTTACTACTCCTTCATGGTCTTTGAAATAGGTTTCTGGAGTTTCCAGTAAAAAATTTGGAAAAAAATTCTTACAAAGTGTCCAGAACAACAATACAAACCCAGCCAAAGTATTTAAATTCTAGAGTAACAGGATAAATATACTGAGATTTTTTAAATAACCAAGATCACAACATTTTTAGTGGCTCCCTCGTTAACTTGGGCACACACTGGTGCAGCACAGAGCCTGTTTGAAGCTCTCAGACACATCCTGCTCAGTCTGTTCTCCAGGAGAATCCTCCTCATTCAGCAGAAGCATTGCATCCTCAAGACTCACTCCATGCTGAGCTCTCCGCCGTGGGTTTTCAGCAGCCCCGCAGCTGTGTGTGACTGTACAGCTCAGCTGTGCTGCAGCGAGGCCACAGGACTTACAGGGCTTCCAAATCAGAGCTGCAACTCATCTCCATGTGTTTAAGTTGAGGAGGTAGCTCACATTTCATTCATGCTCAGACCCCAAACCCCAGAACAACTGAGTTTTCTAATACTGTGCACATCAAAATCAATGGGCTTGAACAGAACTGGGTTAACCCCTGAGCCTTGCTGAAGACCACATTATCTCTGCTTGTGCTGATTGCTACCCAGTTTTAGTGTCACTCTGTGTATCTAACCATTGTCCAAATATTATTCTGTTTCGTACACCTGTTGAAAAATAAAAGATCAGGGAAAAAAATGATTCTTGTGTTGTGGGTTTTTTCATGCCACATGCCTCTTTTGCCACAGGAGCTCTCAGGTACCAGCTTTCACATTTTTTGCAGTTCTAGTTCTTTGCCATGTTACTTGTATAAGGAGAAGGAAAAAACACTGGTTTTAGGAAGAGCAGGTTTAATTGTAGCATTTTAGATGTATTTCATGACTTCATTAAATAAGGTCATGTGAAATCATTTGGAACTATATCTTCCTGTTCCCCCCCACCCCCCAACTTGGTGCTCACAAAGCAGCATCTGAAATGTCATGTTCAGTTTTGGATCTCCTAAATCAAGGGGTGAATCACTGATAAACTGGGCCCTCCTAGGTATCTGGGGAGGTGGAGTAAAGGGAGGCTGAGGGAGCCAAAGAAGAGAAAGCTGAGGAAGACCTTGCTGCTCCTGTCCACCACCCAAAGAGGGCCAGAGATAAGGTGAAGCCAGACTCTTCTTAAAAATACAAAGTGAAAGGATGAGAGGCAACATAGAAGCATTTCATGGAAATTAAAATGGAATATATATAAGGAAAAAATGTTTCATGGGGAGGTTGATGCACAAGTGGAACTGGACCCAGGAAAGGGGAGAGTCATCATCCCTGAAGATTTTCAAAACTCAACAGGACAAGGACCTGTGCAACCTGGCCTACATGAGATGGTAGCTCTGCTCTGGGGAGGGACCTCTACCACAAGTTGTTCAATGATTCTATGATAAGAAAATCCAAATTAGTCTCCTATTCAATGTTCCTAATGTCAATGTGGACTAAAGATCTACCTCTCTAATTCGAAACCAGAGGGACAGTATTGCACAGCACTAGCAGAATTTTCCCTGTGAGTGCATAAAAAACCAGGCTTAGCTGGGACTGCTTGGTTATCATTCCTAATTCCCCTCCACACCATTTTGGTTTGTTTCTTTGCTTCTGAGCGTTTTCTTCTTGGATTTATTCCATACAGCATTTCACTGGCAGCCTTCTGAAATCCTAGGCTAGGGTTTGACTAACATCTCGTTTTGTTGGTGGTGTCTGTCCCTACAGCTATGGCGGTGTGGTGGCACTTGTATGGTGATGTATGGCAGTGCACTGATAAGAGTTAAGATAACTCAAAAAAATTCCAAGGACTCAGGAAGAAATGCCCATCAAATGCTTCCTTAAGGCAGCAATGTACTGAAGGTTGAGATGTGGGCTTGTATTGAAGGATTCTGTCACTCCTGGCTAGTTCTGTGTGCTAGGGCTTAATTTTTGAGGGTAAATCAGTCGCAGTCAGGACTGAAAAGTAGTTTCTAATTTCTTCTGTACCTTTAAGTGTTTAAATGATGGGTGTTTTTCCCCAAACCAGCCTTATTTTCTCTGAGTTCTTGTAAAAGAAATGCAAGTCTTTCACTGGCTTGAAATTTCTGTGTTGTTTTAAATTAATTTCCTGTGATGCATAATGCAGTGAAAAGGAAAGTGCAGCCATTTGTTGCTGTTTCACTGTATTTAGACCATCTTTCATGCTTTTAGAGGTCAAATCCATTTAATCTGGTTATGCTATTTCAATCACATTTACATTTTTAATGCAAAGCTCAGGTTTGCTTCACACTAGAATGATCGCTCTGGTTTTGTAACAGGCTTTAGTTGTCCTGGGCTTTGGAGACTTCTCCCTTCTATTTTGACTCAGCCTTAGACACAGTCTTTGTCATTTATAGGGTAACTTTCCCTCTTGAGGTGCCAAAATGCTACAGAGTCCTGATTACAGGAGTGCTGAACAACATTTTCAAATTCCATGTTATTGGGAGCAAATTTTGAAGCCTGCATTAAAAGCCTGTCGTTGATGTGGTTACCCTAACCTTGGTGCTCAAGGTGGTTTGCATAGGTCACTGCTGCCTTTTAAAGGGAGATACAGAACTGTGTCTTCACTCATCTCCCATTCAGACAATGAGCTATGCCAGTGCTCCCCGGCCTCACAAGGGCTCACTAGTTCACAGCTTCATTAGGATGCCTTTTGTGATCTTACTGTAAATAAATCAGGCTAGAAAGTCTTGTGAAAGATATTTGTCACATTCATAGCTTCTCAAAAGCTCCAGAAGGAACCTGCCCTATCCCTTTCCTCTGTAAGTTTTGTGTTTCCTCTTCTCCTTAAAAGAAGGTTTCCCACTTAAACACCTTTCTCCCCAAAAGAAGATGCTATATGTTAAGGAACTTAGGAAAAACCAAGAAAGCACACCAGGCTGTTTAGTGTTCTTTGAAGCCCCACTTGCTTCTGAATTTGAACAACTCACCACTCCTATTGCCTTTTGCAGTAGTAACCTGCTGTCTTCAACTGTGTTCCTGCATTATTCCCCAAGGGGATAGAAAATAAGGCCCTAAATACTTGTTTTGTTTACTTGTAACATCACTTACAAACATGCAGGAGAGAAATGACCAGCCTGGCAGAAGTTTGACATCACCAGGCAAGAGAGAACTTAGTTTAGATAGTGAAAAAGAGGCACAAAGGGACAGAGCTTGATCTTTTGAAGCAGAAGTCAAACAGGGAATCATGACCAAGTTCAGGCTCTGGATAACAAAATGAGGTTGTTCGCTAAGCAGTCATCCAGAAGACTGACAGCAGCTTGATACAACAATGCACAGACTGGACACTCAGATCTTTATGTGAACCTTGCTCAAAGCAAGTGCCAAGAGTAAGAGGATCAGAGCTGTCAGAGCTGTTAAGAAAGGCAAAAGTTGGCAGCAGAAATGGCAACCCCCCCCATTCACAGTGTAGGATGCGACCATAAGAGATTGCCAACAAGAGAGATCATAGCAGGCTCGCTTTTCATGGTAAGGCTCAAACACTAACTTCCTAAATGAGGCTGACAAAGCAGGACTCAAAACTCTACAAGCTAAAAGACATGATACAATGTGCTTTTCCTTTTCAAAATGCATCCTTCCATAACCAACATCAAAACATGGGGGAAAGGAGAGAAACTGTTTGAATTGAACTTCAGTTACAAGCCAGCTTTCTTTAATCTCTGATTTCTTCTCTCCTAGAAGACCTCCTTAATACATATTATTGTGAGTAGTGGTCCTTACCGTAAGTGGAGAGACACTGAACCATTTGCCCAAAGTTCCTGCAGTACATAACCAACAGCAGTGTGATGAGTGTAAAAATAAATGCAAACCTACATAGGCATGGAAGCAGATCTATATCCAATTGCAAACTCACACTTAATTATTAATGACTGAAGTGCTGTAGTTTTTCACTAAGTAGCAAAACATACCCTGAATATCTCTCAGGTTATGTCAGATTGACAGAGCATCAGTGCCAATGTCAACTTTTCAGTGATGGATCAAGTACTGCGTACAAGAGCAAGAAAGGTGAATATTCAAATGAGAATCTCGGTTTCCTCTGATAGCGAGCCAGGAATTTCACATTCAAGAATTCATTGATGGAAGTTGCCCTTGTCATAGACAAAATGGTAAACAGCTTCAGAATAATGAATTACAAGCAGAAATTATACTAGTGAGTGATGGAGTAGATCATGGAAAGGTCATTTTGTCCATCTCTGTCCTAATGCAGAATTCTATTAGATTACATATTTCTCAGTGTTCTGCATGGTTTACTTGTAAACGACTTAAAGACACGAGTATTTAAATTGTTATATTAATTGTATATCACTCAACAGCAGATAGTTTTTGCATTAAAGAACTTTCTCCAATAGCCTGATAATTTTGTCTGAAATTTTCTCTTGCTTCTCCTAATCACTTCTCTGCACAGAATAGCTTTTATCACTTTCAGCTGGAGTAGTAAGTATGACTGGTGAATTTCTGTGAGGAACTGTATCTTTTCTAGCCTTTGTACCAAAGTTTGGATGGAGGAGTTGGTGTGTTTTCCTGTACTGAAGACTTCCAGTGCAAGAGAGACCATCTTCAACCACAGACAGGAATTATTCAGTCCCCACAATGAAAGGAGGTGGTTGGAGGAAGCAATGTGAGTTCAAGGTGGGAGATTTCAAGGTTACATCTCAGATCCCTCGTAGTGAATTTGTGTCTAATAAAGCAGGCTCAAAGCTGAAAGAAAGATTATGCTGATGGCAAAAAAATCAGAAGTGCAGAGGTTATGGCTAAACTGCGTTTGGAGTGCTGGCCTGCCAGGAGCTCAGGGCAATTTTTGGGAATGTGGAAGAGAAATCTCAAAATAACTCTTTTGAATGCTACTGCAAAGTCCGGTTTGGCTATGCTGACCCAGCAAAACAGAGAATGTAAACCCAGACACAGCTTTTTGTCCTCTGCAGTGACAACTGCATTGCTCTGCAGCCCTCCATGTCTTTGAGAGGGCAGTGGAGTTAATAAAGAGACTGATCTTGCTGAAAAGCAGACTTCAGGCTTCACAGAACAAGCACGGGTGTTATTTGGGCTCTTGGTGCTTTTCTAAAAGTAGAAGATGCCCAAGAACTTGTTGTATCTGCAGCTGGTGCTTGCCAGAAATGCTTGTATGATCTATATGGATGAGTGGAGAAAAAGGGGGAGAGAGGGGGGAAAGGCCTTGGAGGGGAAACAACTGAGGAGATACAAATGAAAATTCAATTAAACAGAAGAGAACGAAAATTCAAAGTAGCATTGATGCCCTGCTCAAGGCTGCTGATGTGTCTTGATTTCATCTCCAAACCTAGTGAATGAAGGCGACAGTGAAGAAAATAAATTACCTCCCTGGAAGGAGCTGAATTAGATGACCAGGAAGATGAAAACATTAAAATACAAATATTCCTCTATGATATGCCCAGGGCTTGTAACAAATTCAACCAGAACAATAGATCTTGGCCTTGTAACCATTCCAAAGCTTGTTCAATGTATGAGTATTTTTGGGTTTTTTTTGGTTGGTTGGGTTGGGTTTTTTTGGTTTTTTTTAGATTTTTTTAAAGGTCTCAATATATTTGCCAACTGAAAGACTTGAAATCTAAGGGAATGTAATCCCCTCTTGCCTTCCATCCTTTGTAGCCATCAGAATGATGCTAATTGGACATATTAAATTCAGAATGGTGGCATTTTGCACTCATTTTACCTTCTGCCCTCAGTTATGCTGGTGTGGGATATAGAAAGTGACCTGTTGTGATTGTTCTGGTTGCTACTGATGTCCTGGTTTGTGGGAGAGGTGTCCAAATGCTCAGTGTCAATAACTGTTTTAGCAGAGAAGCTGAATGTTCTTCTCTCTTTTAAGATAAACTGTCATTCATCCAGAATGTGGTCGTCATCAATTTATTTCAGCTTTATTTTGCTCTTTGCCAGCTGTGTGAGGAGCATGTTCAATATAACCAGTCATTCCAATAGCTTAATTTCTCCCCTAAGTATTTTGCTTCTTTCGGGTTGTCACCACAATCCCATTTAAAAGCCTGCTAATAGTAATTGAAAGCCATTTTAAGCTTGCATGTAGTATCAGAGTTTGAGCTGTGTTTTATGTCTGTAAAACAGAAATAATAGTTAGCTATGACAGATACTAGGAAGCTAAACAACAGCCAAGGCTACCACGCTTTTGGAAACCTACATTGCTAAAAGAAACTCATGGATCCAGAATCCAGTGAAATGAACGTGAATCTTCCCAAGGACATCAGTGGGATTCTGATTAAGTTCTGAGTGCAAAGTGTGATCAGCAGTGGCCAGATGGAGGTTAGGCACAAAATAACCAGGAACTCTGCCTTTGCAAAGTGGGTCCCTGGGACTTCAGACTGTGTTTAAGATGAAAGTTATTCATCCTTCTACAGAGAGCAAAGGGCAATGCAAAGGGAAGTGAAAGCGTGCTGGCTGGGTTGGACTAAGCAGTGTTTAAACCAAGTAGTCCTCTCCACTACTTGCAAAAGGATACCAGCTTTGTTGGGAAGGAGGAGTCAGCTGATCCTATCTGTTCAATTCCTCGTTCTTAATTATTTTGGCTGATATCATCTATGTGCTAAGTCAATCCCAATGAATGGTATTTGAAACATCCCAATCAAAGTCATTACATTATCACATTCAGGCCAGGCTTTAAGTAAAAGAGATTTGGCTTGTTCTTTACACTGCTTGGCCCCTCTCCCAAATGTATGGCCATTATAAGAGAGGATTATCTGCACTGGAGGTTTTCTTCATTTCCATTAGGAAAAAAATTTCATTCAGTGCAGCAAGGGCAGCCTGAGATGGCAGGAGGAGATTGGCTCCATGCTGACGCCTTTGTTATCTGCTGAGCAGAGCCTGACACCCCCTGACACTGCCGGGGCCTTGGTCAGGGGCTGTTATTTATTTCAGTGTGTGGAACACATTGTTTTCTGAAAGGGAGGAGAATCAGCCCTTTATGAACAGGAGTCACTGGGCAGTGTAGTCACCAAGCTGCAGGAGCTGGGGTTTGTTGATATAGTTGGTTTTTCAGCAAGCGCCTTTGTTGGGCTTTTCTTTTAGGCTGCATCTCTTTGGTGGTGTTTAAGGTGGATCTAGACTCTCCCTGTCTTTCCCAACCCCTCTGCCTTTTCTAACACAAAAGCACGGGGATAGGGACAGAGGGACTCAAATTTTTCAAGCTTACATATCTCCACAAGGCCCCTTCCTTGAGATTCATAACTTCTTATCTAGAGATACCATCTGTCCTGCCGTGGGTTGCCTTAGTTCAAGAGGTTCCTCCAGTCTGTTTGCAGACCATGAATGACCCTACTGCATTGATGGGCACTGCTTGCTGGTTTTCAAGACTGCACTGCACCCTTACAAAAAGGGCTGCTGCTTGCTGGTTGACACCAAAGCAGTTTGACCTCTGCATCACACAACTCCTTGTAACAACCCCTGTGACGTGTTTGCATTCAAGTGGAAGCCAGCTGGTGTAGTGTCCTCATGTCTTCCTAGAGCCTAGGCACACATATGATGTGCTCCTCCCTGTGAGAGACACCATATGAACAAAGGACAAACTACTGGAACCCTTTGGAGCAGTGACCAGTCTACACTGAATTCACTTAAAAGTCATGAAAACCAGGCTTCGGTTTTGGCATTAAATTGGCACCTACACTGCTGAACCAGCAGCAGTGTAGGTGTGGAAATCAGGAGGAGGTTTTCTCAGAGGTGTCACAGAAGCATTAACCTAACTTTGTGTGACACATTCATCATGCAGTCATCCCAACCTGGCCCACGGGGAGTGTTCTTCAGGAGCTTGATCTTCCCAGAAAAGTCTTGGAAATATAAAGCAAGAAGTGAATAAAGAGACATAAGTCTCAGACTCTGCTCTGGACCACTGGCTTGTAGGGCAGTTCCTCCAAGACACAAGCCCAAAAGGGAAGAACAACTTTCTTTCTGCCAGATAAACAAACATCTGATTCCAAGAGCCAGCCAGTGGCCCTCTATGTGCAACCACCTGCCCTTCCCCATGCTGCCTCATCCTTGCTGTAAGGTTCCAGGTACAGCCGGTCTGCAGATCAGCCCTCAGGACCAAATGTGCCCTGCAAGCCCACACCACACTTCAGCATAGGGTCTGGCACGTGCCTTGTTCATGCTCAAGACTAAATTCAGGTTGCTATCTTGTTAGGGTGGCTACTAAGGCAGATTCAGAGGGCTAGGTGCCACCAACCACTTCACCAAGTGTTCTGAGGTCTTCAGCTAATAATTTTAGGAATAAATTTTAGCATGAAGAGAAGAATGCATAAGCATGCAGATCACTTTTATTTATCTTTTTTATCCTAGAAACATGTCAACAGTAAAGCTGAAGGGGCAGCGGGCATAAGGAACAGCAGTAAAATGCCATTTGCTGCCCAAGATGGAAGTGTGACTTCAAACCCAAAATGAGAGAACTTACATCAGTAGATTTTTGCTAAGATAACTGATTCAGAGCTTGATGTCTCTGGGAACCTAGCAGATAAATATTTTGTGTCAGAGATAGCCAAACCAATTTCATCTGATATTGAACTTTCCATTTCCGGTTGATTTCTTGCATTATGAATCTTTCAAGTAAATCTGTTTGTGGGTGCTGTAAAACGTGGGGAAACAGCTCTTATCACACCTGGTTTTTCAATGCCTGCAGAGAACAAACTGATAGTGTCCTGGCCTGCTCCCACCTACCTGAGGTAAGGGGGTTCTGGACTTTGGTCAGTCCAGGAATGGGAAAGGATGTCTGTTCCAAAGGGTAGACATGCACAGTCTTGCATGCAGGAGTCTGCTGCACACCTGCAGATGCCATCAGGATGTGCAAGAGCATATTCCAGAGTCCAGGAAAGCCAGGTTGGGGTGGAGCAGCTCAGCAAATTCGTGACATAGCAAGGCAGATTTTATCCAACGGTGCTGTTTGAATATTTGTTGGTTTTGCTCTGCTCAAATTTGCTTTGTTGCCGTCATAGTAAACATGGTACATGTGAAGCTCAGGGCCATGAGCCTGTATAAAGGGATGAGATAATGGATGTTGCTTGAACCTTTTACCGTCTTTGTAGTTAGAACAGTTATTGGAAGGCACTAATCCCTTTCTGCTGATTATTGACTTTTGAATGAATCCTCATACACTCTCCAGCAGCAAAACTTGTGGGTTTTCAGGCTCACTAAAGCTCAATAGAAGCAAGACCTTGTCATTTATTTTCACTGTTACTATTATTTTTCTATTTCAAAGCAGAGTTTTCTGCTGTGAATTCCCTACTGTTTGATCACAAAAGCAGGCAAGGGAAATTGTTATTTTTCATCCTGAAGCTTTTGTCCTTTTTACTTTTGCAATCCACGTGAGGCGACTTTGCTGGTCATTAGCCGAGTCAGTAAAGCGAGCTTTCTTTGTTGGGCGATAGCAGGGAAACATCAAGTGTCTGGATCCATGGTAGCAATGTGCTCTTGAAATAAAGCAAGCGTTGATAAGTTGCTACCCTCAGCTATATTTGTCCTAGTAAATAAACATCATCAGGATTTGAGCACAAATACAAGTTGTTTTGCTCTGTTTAACTATTCTGAGATTGTGTTGGGCTAACAAAATTTCCTCTGTATCAAACAGACTTGTTCTATCGCACGCTCGTTTCGCTGATGATGTGTTTCTGCACACCTAGCCAAGGATGTGTTTTTTAAAGCATTGATCAGCAGAGCAAATATGCCTGGAATGCATCCCATTAATGTAAAGCAAGCAGTACATGCTTTTGATGGGTTTGCTTTTCGGAGGCCAAGGTTTCTAGCAGTGGAATGATTTGCCTTTGCAGTGCCTGGGAATGGTGGATTTGCGTAGAGGGTGCTGTGGTGTGCCAGCACTGGTCACACAGGGGACATCACACCCTCAGTGCCCACACTGCCAAGCCAGATGAAGGGCAGCTATTGATACGTGCTGGCTTACACAGGCCAGAAAAAGCCCTTAGGATCTGTCATTGGGAGAAAGATTCAATTTTCCAGGATACTGATAAAAATGGTCATTAACCCTTTGGCAATGGCCTATTCAGCTTCAAAGTGAAATTGCTCACTTGAACCTCACAAAATCAGGATTGTGCTTCTTCCCTGACAGGCAGCAGGACCCAAAATAAAATAAAGCAGCAGCAGGAGACCAAGTGAAACACGACACTGACATTTGTTCCACTTGGAGCAGTGGAGCCACCGCTAATTTGGGCTGGAAGATCGGAGCACATGGCAAGAGATGGTTTGATGGTTTCAGTAAATAAACATATTGGGTCAGTCTGTAGATGCAGGTGCCACACATTGTACAGTGAGGTGAATCACAGCAGAAATAGGCCAATTCCACTCCTTTGCCATCACAAAATTTTCCATAGCCTGTTCTAGAAAATTCAAAGGGATTACACAGCCTCCATACCCAATCCCAACATTTCATGGGGCTTTCAGCTGCTTTGACATCCTGCAGGATTTGCAGTGTGCATCATTTCCCCCACCCACTTGAACAAACAGATGTCTGTACTCCACAAGTTGGCTGCCCCGCCTGCTGCGCACTTGAGACCCAGAAAAAATGCTTTTCTTCACACTTATTAGCAGTAATTAGATTAGGGAAGTTCACAGTGACAGAGGAAGGCTCTCCTCCATGGAGAACCACCCAGTGGAAGTTAGTGAGGGATCAGGACAGCTCTATTACAGTGATTTGCCAGAGCACAAGCAAGCTGTAACCTGAACAAGATCCATCACACTAGGAACTCTTCATCCAACACAGAGATACGGTGTCTGCTGCAAAAAGGTGTGCTCTCACTGATTCTCCCTGCTCCTTTTAAACCTCTCCATCAATCAAATCATGCCTTGAGCATTGGAAATGGTGAGTTCCAGCTTCAGTGAATTCCTCTCAAAAGTGAGCACCAGTTTCGTTCCTCAGGGATGCCTATCCCCAAGAGATGGAACAGAGAGGATTTTTCTCCTCCACCACACCTTGTATAATTCATCTAGGAGCCTAGTTCCTTTGAGGTCTCCATCAGATTTGCTAAAATTGGCCAAGAAATGGAAACATTACTGAAAGAGGAGCAAGAGGATAATGCAGAAGTACATGGATGGCCATGCAGCAGGTGATGCATGGAGAAAGAGCAGACTGAGATACACTTCAGGAGAGCTATCACCCAGGTTTCCTAAACCACTGGACAAATATTAAACCTAATTATTCCTAGGCAAGTAGACATATTAAAGCCACTCTGAAATCATTCTTCACTGACGCATTTTTTTTTTTAGAAGGAAAACTAATTCTGGTCTTATTAACAAGTTTCAATAAATAGAATCACACTGATGAACAGACACTGCTAATTGCCTTCAGTAAGATAGCTGGGGAAGTAGAAAACAGGAGCTGAATCTCCAGGCACGCAGCCCCCTTCTTAGTGCCTCCCCCTCCATCTCCCTGAAAAACAACAGAAAAGCTCATATCCCCCTTCTGGCAGGGATCAATTATGTACTGCTTTTAGCAGAGTTTCAGTATATTATTCTCCAATTTAGGCCAAATTCATAAGTGAAGCTGAAGATGGTTAAGATGCATGTCAGAAGGAAATTGGTCAGAAAATGGCTGTCGGGTGGGCGTGAGTAGCGCGGCACAGTGTAACTCACAACGCTTTGGTACTCAGTGGGAAAGCAAAATTGGTTTAAGTGAGAATAACTTACACAGATTTGGGCCGGGGGTGGATGTAGAAGTACGAACTCTGAAAATGGCCTTTTTCTGAGAGGAGAAAAAGAGGAGAGGCCAGGAAGGGATCTGTTTGTGGTGAGAAGTGGGTACCAACCGCCAGGAACAAAGGGCCCTGTTTGTAGGATGTGCCCT
>VZTT01010265.1:0-30732 GCA_013400855.1 Buphagus erythrorhynchus | reverse complement strand
CAGACACAAGCACAGGAAAAACACTGGATTCTGAACAGCATTTTAAAGTCTTAGAGAAATAGGGTGGTGTCTTTATCAGCTCAGGAAGCCTGTATTGAAGCACTGAGCTGGCATACTGCTAACTGGAAAGCTGCATCCCAAAAGGATTACAATGGCCTTTTTTCTGGTCTTCCAACTGCTTCAAACAATCACTTTCACCAAAGCATTTAAAATGTTCTGTGTTTTTATAAAGCTGAAAATCAGGTAGTTTCTAGACCGATTTCACATGCAGTGAATGAATTAGCACGGCTGCTTATTTCCGCTTTTTGCTGAGCCCCTTCCTGGGGACACGTACACCTTGCAATGTTACTGCTGACAGAGATCCCCTTCTTGTTCAACATGTCTAGAAAAGAAAATAATCACATTCTGGTCTTGTTTCTTGTCATTTTGCTACAATGCCCAGTGAATTGTGGCACATTTTGTACTGAGGTAACTGGAGTTCATCTGTCCAGTGATACACAAGCCTGGACCAGCAGTCAGTACACAAACTGATTCACCTTTCTGAGCCTAAATGTCATTTTCTACCCTCTTAAAATGGTTTCATCACTTGGTGCAAAGTCTAGACAACCCCCAGCACACCGTGAATAATAGATCCCAAAAATCTGTAAATGCTTTATTTATTTAAACAACTAAATATTTAGAATTTGTTCATATCACTGGCATATTTACCTTCCTTCTCCTGCAGTAAAAGGTCTCCAAAGGATTTCCACCTTGTAAACCTGCTCTGAGCCGTATTTACAGCCTGTTGTGTGTTTAAGGCCCACAAGTGAAGCAAACAGGATTTCACCCTTGGTGACTGCAGCCTTACCTCTTTCTGGAGAATCAGTGGGATGGGTTCATCATAGAAGCTCCTCTTTAGAAAGCTAATGACAAAGCCACGAGGTGGAAAACCCTGAAAATGTGTCTTTGCTCACAAAACCATTTAATTCCCCCCTTTTCTTCTAAATGCTGCAACAGGTCTCATGTGAACTAGTGCAGAGCATGGAGATCTGGGTTCTGCTCATGTCTTTTCCACAGACACTCTGCTGCTTTCACTGTTTCCCTACAGCACATGCTGTGTCCTGCTGGAGAGCAAGTCCATCTGCACAGGGAGACCCTACACAGGGAGCTGTGCCTTCTGGAACGTGGCAGCCTTTCCAGGCTGGTCTCAGGCCTAGGGATAAGCTATTTGACAGCTTAGCAATAAGCAGATGTGAGATCCCAGTGACTCACTGTAGAGCAGAGGGGACAGATGAGAGGGGAGGAACCCCATCTCGGGGTTTTCTTCCTTTACAATGATTTTGTTTTCTCCTGAGCTGTGTGCTTGCTCATGGGCACAGCTGGCCAGGTCAGCTGCATCCCTGGCTATGTCTGAGAGCTTTGAGATTAATTTTAACAGGAGCAGGACCACAGCCATTTTCTTGCACTGAGATTACTGCTTCTCTGCTGTTACTGATGTAAATCCACAGAGCTCCACGGATCTCAACAATTCTGCTTTGGAGGGTGAAAGCAAGGAGTGCTATAGCCTGGGGCTGATGGCTTACTCAAATTGATGAGCTCCTCCTGAAGATAGCTCTAAGTGACTCTGCTCTCAATCTGTTTAGACCTACTTCATGGACTGAGGTGGAAATTGAGCCTGAGTAAAGTTACTTCTCATCCCCCAGGTTATGCCTGGAAAGATACACTTTGCCTGTGCACATTTCATTGTCATAAGTGGTACCTTAGTGTCAAAACCCCCCTGGCTCGGAACTGCTCAGTTAATAATTTCTATCATCTGAAGGCAAGGCCTGGGAACCTCAGGGTTTTACTGTGCTGACAGATTATTGTCCCATTTCTGCAGACCACAGTTACTGCTTGACATGCTTAGCTGAGCCCATTCTTCCCAACAGAGCCCAGGTGAGAGGTTCTACACCACGGGGGGAGAGGCAGCTCAGTGGTTTGTCTGTGTGTTACATGGGCACAGGCAGCAGACGAGGCTGGGCTCACTCAGCCTTCTTCTCCACTGTGAGCCACGGATCCAGGCAGAGAGGGACCCGATTGTGTGTCAGCAATGGGATCCCTGGGAAAAGGGATCTGTCTAACTGCAGGATTAGTCACAACAGAAATTGCTGTGCTTAGCATTGAATGTCTCTTGGCTCTGCAGATCTTTAACTTGGTGGTGGAGATGTAGGGGTGAGGCTGGAGCTGGTATTGTGATGGGGAGAAGTGAGCAGGCAATTTGCCCAGGACAATGGGTGCAGGGAACAACCCCTACCAGCTTTCTGCTCCCCTTTCCAAGCAGGTCCTTTAAATTACAATCGTGTTTAACATGCTGTTAGACAACAGAACACTTACCTTCCATAGGGAGCACCAACGGGAAATGCAGAGGATTTCCTTTGAAAAAGGAATGTCTGTCAACACTAGGAGCTCAGTCCTGAAGAGCTGAGGAGAGAAAGGAGACAATATGTTCTTGTTACAGGATTTGTTAGAGGTGCAGAGGAGGGAGACAAGAGGCTGGTTTGGGGTAGTGCAGACTGCAGAGGTTCATGCACTGGCTGTGGGAGATAAGGAGAAGCATAAGCAGAAACCAATTTCCCTGTGATCACCTCTCCTACCTGGCAGCCGAGCAAGCTGGGTTAGAGAGCAGACTGCAAGGCTGGTGCTCGAGGTACCCCCCAGTCATGTACTTCTGAGGTGCCTGAGGCACAGAGCTCTTTTTTCTAAGGGACGTGTTTTACATGTCCTGGGAATCCATGCTATGTGAACACAGTTCTCATGCTACACAAGGAAAAGATGATAACTTGATTTTCCTATGGTCACTTTTCCTCTTCCCCTATGGAATCTCCACTCATTGTCTCTTATTTTATTTTCTCAATTTTCATGGTTTTTTGTAAACAGTTGTTTTTGTTATTTTTCACTGTACTTGATTTGCAATGGGATCTAAAACCATTTTTCTAGACATTTTGGGGTTTCTAATATGTTTCCTTCTGAATGGATTTTTTTTCCTTTTCTTGCCCCCTTCCTGTTTTCTTTAGCCCCAGGTTTTTAGAGCTCTTACAGCTTTGTTATCCTCTCCCAGCCTTCCCAGGAGGGGGCTGGAGCATACATCCCACTTGCTTTCCAAATGTTGACAAGAGTGTTTTGGAGGATGAGTGACTGACAGACAAACACCAGCCCCAAATTCTCTGAATGCTCTGTTACTAATAGCTTTATTCTTGTCAACACCGTGAGCAAAATAACCCTTGAAAGGGATAGGCCATATTTTTAGCCAACCTTAAACTCAGCTTCTAAAAAATAACTTTTTGCTCAGATGCCTGTCTCACTCCTTGGCTCTGTGTTCCCCAATCAGATATTTAGAGGATGGCTTTTCACGTTGGGGATGCATAATTAGACTCTTAGAAGCTTGTTTTTCTTCAGGCACCTGGCAGTGCCACAGAAGTGGGGCTCTGAGGTTGACCTACAGCTTGTAGCTGAGTAGGAAGTAGAAGGCAGGAGATGCTCATCTGGGACTTTTTTTGCATATTTGATCCCGTGACTTCGACCTGCACAAAGGGACCAAACAGGGTGAAGTTTGAACCCAACCAAAACTAGTTGCTAACAAAGTGTCAGGGTTTCTCCACCACCTGCAGTCACCACCAAATTCAAAGCTTGACTATTTCAGTATATCTTGAAGGAGTTAACATTTAAAACAGCTTAGGGAAGATAAATAAGGATGTTTCTGTGCTGGCCTTGGATATGCATGACCTTGCCTTCCTCCTCTCCTATTGGTTTTAGGACAAGCCAGATTAAGGAGTGATCTCTTTCAAACAGTCTTCAGTTTGTTAAGCTTGTAAACAACAGCAAGGGTGGAAACCATTGCAAGATGGATAAAGCTTAGAAATGCTGGCTGGGATTTCCTTGTGACATGCTGTAAGGAATGTGTGCTAGTTAACAGGGCTAATTCGTTTTGTGGCAGTCCTTTCCTGATGCTCTGTGCATTTCCTTTTCCAGGGAGGTGCCTGAGGTCCCCTGTTGCTTGCCAAGGCCACCACAGCCTTCAAAAAATGGGCCTCTGTGGGACATTATTGGGAGCAAGCTGGGGAACCTACCCGTGGGAGAAGGGACAGGGGCTTGGTCTCTGTAGTCTGAGCCTGGCTGTGAAATCTCAGCATTGTTCCCCCAGCCAGGGACCCCACACTACCTGCCCTTGGATCAGCTGAGCTCCAAGCAGTGCTTTGACACCCAGCCAAGCTGAGAGCATTTCAGCTTGGCTCTAGTCTGTCTTTGCACAGCACTTGGTGTCAACACATCCTTCGCTGGAGCGGGGCAGGATCAGAGGCAGTGCGCTCAGCAAGGGTTCTGTTCCTGCTACTCTTTTAGGCTGGAAAGAAGCCAGGGATCATCTGGGTAGGAGAGGCTGGTTTGTTGCTGATCAGTTCAGGATTTTTTTCCCCTGTTCTCTCACAAGAGATATAAACCAAAGAGACTTTTGCAGTGGCAGCATTAGAGGCTGCTCTGTTTGGAGTGCTCTCATTCATTTGTAAAGGATGACTTGTTTATGGCAAAACAGCTCAGAAGCAATCATTACGATAGAAATGGAAAGGTACACCTTTTTTCTTTTATGGATTATCCTCAAAGTTCTTAGTACAGGGGGGAGAAAGCAAGACCACTAATTTAGAAAAACAAAGATCACAGAAGTGAGTGTTGCTCTACCTGAACTTGGTAGTGAGGAATGCCATCAAAAATTATCCAGCCTATAAACAGCACCTTGTAAGACATGGTGTTGAGCATAGAGTGAGTGTACAGTGGGTTTGTAAGTGCCCACACTGTTTTTATGTGCTTTCAAACAGTGCTATTCAGTGTTCCCATTCACGTTTGGTGTGGTAGTATAAGAAGAGCACAGCTCAGAAGAAGATGCAGCTCAGAAATACTGGGGAAGAGCTTCAAGAGGTTCTGTGGACAGCAGGAGAAACTGCTGCTGAAACAGCCCAGGAAAATCAATGAGTTGAAACTCAGTAAAAAAGATAAAAGTGCTGCATTTAAGAAGGAGAAGCTACATTGTCCCAGACTGCAACTGTTCTTCACCCAGGTTAAGCCAAGTTCTTATGTGGGTACAGTCTGTACCAAGCAGCTGCCATGTGAAAATAGACTGAGCACTTTGGAGCCAAGAGCCCAAACCTAGGTGAATATAGCAAAGGAAACCAACTGACTATGGGAACTGTACCATTCCCTCTCTGTGAAATGCCCTTTATCCACAGTTCTGCAGAGGTGTGGAGCAGAGCAGACACCCTTTCCCAAGCATACTCTGCTTTAAGATGCCACAGCTGCACATCCACTCAGGAGGAGAATGGTGAACCATGCCCACTGCTTATAGACAGACTGCTGGGAAGGCTTTTCTCTCCAAACTAAGAGGCATCTTTTCTGCTAGCAGGGGTTTTGCTGTTCTTTTGGCAGTTTCAGCTGGATATGGAAAATCCACCCAGCTGCAGACTTTAAGACATTGTTTTAGGACAAGACCTGTCAGGAGGAATGAGGCATTTTGATGGTGAGTCGCTTATGCGGTGACTGTCACATGTGCACAGGAGAGGCTATGTTTGCCTTTGTGCCTGCTGTCCTTTCTGTATCTGAAAAAAGCAGGAGCCAGTGCAGTGTTTTCCTTTGGCCATTCAGCATTGAGTGTACCAATAATAGCACAGTCACATAGTCAGAGTTTAGGGGAAGGGACTGTGTCCTCTTTGCAAGGGACATGGCCCTAGCACGCTGGGGATGGTGCTGCTGCTCACATAATGAACAGAACGTGATTGTCCTTAGCACTTTTCCCCAGTTCCCTTTGCTCTTGGCATAAAGCTTTGGTGCCCCTGGTACCTCTGTGTGGTATGGGAATGTAAATGTAAAATGCAGATCAGAATTCATATGCAAAACTTCTTCTAGTTTAAGAGTAAAGGTCAGAACAAATTTCTTTAACCTTCAAGAGAGTGATGGGGTGAGGGACAGCCAGGTTCTCTCTTGTTTATTTCTAATTTAGCCCTAGTCCATGATAGTCACTGTGTCTAGTTGGAATCCAGCTCTGCAGAATTAAGACTCCCTTCTTCCCACAAATCAAGGAGAGGTTGAAGAAAAGCACTTGGAGGACAAGGTGAGATGCTTTTGGGCTTTGCAGGTTAGATAGGTTCATGATGTGATGTAACTGATTGCATTGCAGGGAGTGCCTTGGGAAGCCCCATCACTCTGAAATTTTGCAGTGAACAAACTCCACACATGGCCACAAAAATACACATTTTCCTGTCTCACAGGACACCCACCTTGTTTGTAGCACATGCCTGAGACAGGACATGTTTGCCCTGATCAATAAAGAAAAGGAAGTTATATTGGAGGATAGAAGGGCAAACTTCTGTGCTAAAACTTAACTGACATCCATGCTGCAGACCTCCAGCCAAATTCTTGGGTAAAGAACTGCCAGGTTGAGCAAATCTCTGGAACCAAGTTTGCATGCAGGTGTGAATGAACATGAGACCTCAGAAGTCAAATGATGAAAGTTCACTCAGTCAGAGACTTTTGCCACAGAGTTTCTTCAGTGGATTTTCACTCACCACAGTTTTTTTTAATTTCTCTGAGCACTCTCAGGTTTTGTCCCTATTTTCTGTGTATCTCACATCTGTTCCCACTGTGTGTTTTTTTCTTGAGCATTTTTTAAAGCCTGCTGCAAATCCAACAGCCCTCAAGTTCATGTTGAACTTCTGAACCTACCCTGTTAAAGTGGGTGCTTAATCAGGCAGGACAAGTCAAGCCAGCTCTAATTCTGATGATAGCAATTGTGCTTTTGGAAAATAATTGACAAACATTCTGAATTTAGACAAAGCTTGTCTAAGGGAGAGAGAACGTTTGTATTCTGCAACCCTGGTCTGCAGAGAGCCTGTGTTCAAGTAGGACATTTTAATAACATCCTTCATAGACAAGTGTTTTGCTTGGAACCCTCTTTTTCCTCCCTCCACTCAGACAATTGTCAGAGAAGGGACTCACAGGGAACAAAATGGAATTACATCTATTCAGAAAATTAGAACAGCCTGCATTTCTTTCTTTCTGTGCTGAATTCATTACTAGCGGGGCTATAATCTGCATTTTTTTGCCTGAAGCACACTCCCACTCTTACCTCTTCACAAGCAATGCTGCTATTCTCACAGATAAACAGGTCCTCCCTGAATGGATTATAGCTTTCAGCCAAAGGCAGGCTGATGACAAGGGAAAAACAAACAAATGCATTCCCAGGGCCTGATCCAACTCTTCGGTAAGAAACTAGAGACACTCACAGATTTCAGTAGAGTTTCTATCCAGCACTTAACAGCCTCTTTGCTGATGACTAATTGCACAGGGCCCAGGAAATGTGCGTAGTAAGGACTCAGCGTTAAGTACATTGTGTCTCTCCATCATCTGGCAGGTAGCTCAGGGGGATCCAGCCCCTGGTCCCCAGAGCAGCGCTGCCAACAGGATTCAACTGAACAACCTTGGCTCTCCGTGTGACACGATTCCTTCTGCTGCCGCAGGTTCGCAAGGTTCTGTGGAGCTGTGAGTTCCTGGGTGGACAGACTGATAAAAGGAAGGATCCAAATTGCCAAAGGCAGTTCCTGGAGGGAGTGGGGTAGCAAGAGGTGACACTAAATGAGCCGAGATTGACATTAATATTCACGCTTCAAGAGAAGGAGAGTGAGTAAAATAAGGAAATGAGGGGCAATTGAAAGAAAAAAAAGCCAGAAATATCTATGTCCAGTTAGGAAGACACTACGGAGGGGACAAGAGAGATCTGAATTGAATGATCAGGAAACCTTGTTGGTTTTGGGGTGGAAATAGTCCTCTGAGATGACTCTGTTCCCCAGCCCTGGTGGGGGGCCTGTGTGCCTTCTGCTCCCGCACCAGTGGAGCTGTGTCACTCCTGTGCTCTTGGTACATCCTTCCATCCCAGCTCTTTAGCCAGCCAGGTTCTTTTTATTTCTCCCACTCAATTATTGTGTGCTGCTGCAGCCAGGGACCAGTGCTTTCAGTAGTAATAGGCTCACTATTGCTTTGAATTAGGAGGACTTTTATCAGCCCACTGTTCCTGTAATTTACCCTGGTTTAGAGTGATAATGAGGATTTGGGTATGTAAAGAAACCCTAAAGTACACATGGAAATCAACACAAGGGAGTGCTACTCTGAGCCTTGGGCATTAGTGACTATGAATGGGTGAGTGAGTGCTTAGCACAGGAAACCAAAACAGGAGAGACAAAAGCCACACATAATCTTCCTGGGCTGGGAAATGCTGTTTATCTTATTTGTTTAAATGACTGGAGAACAGAAAGCTTTTCTTCCCTTTTGTTGCTCAGTAGCTGTGTTACAGTTTAGGCTTAGCTGTGCACAGTTGCTGGTAAGACCTTGGCAAGGAAGCCTTCCTGGGCTGGGCCAGTGTGGGACTGGGAGGTGGTCCGGGGAGCCCTGGAACGTGGGCATGAGTCCATCGCCCCACCACAGAAACCAAAAGAATCGAAGGACTCCTTTCAGCCTTATTATGTCTGTAGAACCACAACTGAAGAACAAGGGGAGGGGAAGTTCTTTAAGAGTAAAGTTATTTTTGGGTAAAAATTGCAAAATGCTTTCTTGCCAGGGATGGTTTGTAGCAACAAATGTAAACTGTGGTCACAAATACTCCTGCCAGTGGATATGCACCCTTTGAGTGGACAGCAGAATAATTGCATGTGCAAGTGGGGTTGGAAGCACGCTGGTTTGCTACCAGATTCCACAGCAGTGCAAATCGTTTGTAACATTCTTGGTTCTCAATTAGTGCTCCCATCTATAATTTCAGAAGCTTCATTCTAAGCTGGGGGGAGGAAACACATCAGGCCTGTTATTTCTGCTGGCAACACTGGTACTAAAAATAACTGTGTGAATGACATTATGCTTTTGAGTTTGTCAATAGATAAATTTTGACTGGACAGCAGGAATTATTTCTAAGGGATGAAATGTGTTATGCTATGGATTATTATTCCTAGAGAAGAGGTGAAAGCCTCCTTGCCCAGGATCCTCTAAAGCAAGGATTTAGGAATGAAGAGGAGGGAACAATCTTGCATCATGCCCTGATATTCTGAGGGATTTGGGTCCCTGAGAGGTATCAGTCATTTACAGCAATAGAAGTTTCACCTCCATCAGCCAGATGAAACAGCCTCAAGGCCAGTCTGTTTCCTGGGGTTTTCTCAGAGGACCTTTGGCCCCATCTCAAGCTCTTGTTTGGGCATTCGTTGGAGTAAAAGTGACTTCCAGCTCTCCAGTTCCCAAGTAGAGACACCTGTGACAATCCTTCCCAAAGTGGGGATGGACTCGTTCACCCCGCCTAGCGCTGCCAGGGGTCAGCAGCATTCAGCGTGAGTTACTGCATTTAACATTGTCAATTGATTGGTTAATGAGCCACTTGTTTGCCGAAGGTTGCTCAGCACTATTGCCTCTGCTCATAGATTAGGTGCTGCTTTTTATCATGCATTTCCCCATATTCTTGAGGTTGTTAATCTGTTACATGGATATTAGTGAACCACAATCACCCTGTTTAAAGGGGACACTGTCAGGGCTATTAGATGCTAAATCAGCACTTCCTTACCTATGTTCCCTAAGTTTAGATCATTGTTGTGTTTGTTTTCTGTTTTTCCTGCCCGTATCTCCCAAAGGGCTGAGGTGCTCCCAGCTCTCCTCCCCAGACCAACAGAAGTAAAGCTGGGAGCAGTTCCTTTTCACAGGACTATGGGTAAGAGGAGGAAAGCCTGGCCATAGAAGGAAGGGAAGGTCTGTGCTGTTTGGATAACTTGTAAGCTTTGAGAAACAAATGAGTTGTCCAAGCTTTCCTAGATGGGTTTTGGAAAAACAGAAGTCTACACCATCAAAATGGCTCATCATCCAAATACCAGCAGTGCACGCACTATGTGGGTGGGAAGAGAGAGTCAAAAAGTCTATGCTCATTAAACCTCAGCCTCTCTGAATCTAATCAAACCTCTCCAGAAGGCAGTAATCTTTTACACTGGGGACAGTAAAATAATACTAGAGATAAGCTTAAACTCTGATGATCAGATGTGGAAGAAATTTATTACTATGCAGATTTACCATATCTAGCTGGATGCTTTATAAGACAGTTCAGTCACTTTGAACTGCCTTGAATCCTCTCAGGTACTCTTGGGAGAGACTTACAGGCAAATTTGCAAATTAAAATAATAAGGAATTTTTCAGTTGAAGATGAGGACATGAGGGATGACAAAGACTGATGAAAGCAGTAGGAGGAATATACTCAAGTTCTGAGGTGTTTGCAGCAGCGGTCACTTCCCAGTGTAATGGGCAAACACGTTTACACATCTGTTTAAATGTGGCTCTGCTCTCAGTTATGGTGTCCCCTGCAAAGCCAGTGGTGGCTGAAGCAGAATCAGTCTGTACACCCAGGGGCAGCTGCTTGCACCATGGCAGGGCTGCCTCTGCAGGGTCTGGTGGTCACCAGGCAGTGTGGCCACAGGAAGGGATGGGGAAGAGGTGCTGGGTGTGTACTCCAGTGGCTGTCCCCAGAGGGTCACACTCTCCGGTGGCTGTCCCCAGAGGGTCACTTCCCGGCAGACTCTGCCTTGGTTCCTGGTACTGCAGTGCTCCTGGGGCTCCCATTAAAAAGAATGGGCCTGGGAAGGAGAACTTAAGTGCCAGCCTGGCTCTAAGCCAAGCTTTCAGATGGAAGAGTGTCTGGCCAGGGTACCCCAGATACTTGATTCTTGATCACTCCTTTCTCTGCTGGCAGGAGCTGCTGTGCCAAAAGCTGACATGAAATTCTAGGAAAGTGCAGAGAACCATGCCTTACCCAGCGAGGGTGTGAGAAATGTGCCTGGGGCACACGGGCACTCTGCAGATCCCATCAGGGTGGCTGAGTCACCCAGGGATGCAGGGGAGCTGGTTTGCTTTGTGCCAGTGGCCAGCCCTTGGTCTGCTGATTTTATAGGAATTCTTCGGTTAGAACCCTGTCCTTCTCTACTGCTGCCACCGGGAGGTCACAGGACAGCGCTTGGATCTGGTTACAAAGTGCCAGCTCACTCTGCAGAGCAAGCACAAGTAATTATTTGTGGTCTTTTGGCAGTGGGTGCATTCATTGTGGTAGATGTTTGTACTCTTCCACTACTGGCAGCACCCCACATTCCAGTTCCACCCCCTGCCCAAGCAGCCTCATGTGAAGGCTCTGGCTGTCCCAGCTCAGAGAGGTAGGAGATACAGAGACACACAGAGGGACACAGAGCAGGTGTCCTCTGTGCCAGGAAAGGCCATGAGACACTGAGGATGTCCAAAGTCCTCAAATCCTCTTTCAAACAGTATAGCGTTGGAATAGGTTGTCTGAAAAGCTTGGGAAAACGCTGGAAAAAAACTGTTCGTTCATCTTTCTCATGGCAATTTTAGGTGGGAGACTCAGAGCTGAGGTGGGGCCTTCCCCCATTGCCACAGGTAAGGTATGTCTGGAGGAGTGTGCTGAGTTAGACCAGCCAAGGTCTTGTCCTCCCACTGGTATTTTCTAAACATCAGCTGCATCTGAGAATCACTAAAGGGTTATTTGAAGCCTTGTGGCAGGTGTCAGGGAAAAGCTGTAAAAGCTGTGCATTTGTCTTGTTTCAGATAACCTGTTCCCTGAGTACAAGTGTAGAAGTTATGATTCAAATGTATCCAAATGCATGTAATTAACCACAAGTGCAACACACCTCCTTCCTGCTGTGAATCTTATTAGCAGTGTGGGCAGAATCCTAAAATACTGTATCTGCCAGGTTTCAGCTCATAGTCTTCAGCTTGGAAAGCCTCAGTGAGCAGACCTTAGCAGGCAGGCTGGGGGAGCTCAGAACTCTGACCTGGCATTACTGAGCGCAGGGGCCCAAAGCAAGCTCTCACCACCTCTGTTTGGGCAGGTGCCTATCCCTGCTCCATCAGAGCCATGCTTCAGCTGCAGGCAGACTTCCACAGGGCTCCAGTAAACACGGACAGCAGAAACTTTGCAGCCCCATTGCAAGAAATAGCACAGCTAGACAGGCAAGGTTTGGGTTTCTGCTGCCCGCAGCAGCAGGAGTGACAGCGGCCAAACTGCTGTTCCTCCACCCAGGACTTGTATCTCATCTACACCAGACATCCTCATTTTGACTGCAAAATTTCCATTGATGGAGGATCCATTGCAGTCTTCAGGGAATTTTCCCAGCAGCCAGATACTCTCCCTTGGCCTGCGCTCTGTGGGGTGTGGCATGATGCTTGATTACATCCTCTAACAGAAAGGCAGCACATTGCAGAGCTGGGAACACCATGACTCAAAAATCTCTGAGCTGAGATTAGTGGAGGCTAATGTCAGCTTGGCAGCACACCCAGGGGCTTGTGGCAAGCACACTGCTCGGAGATGGAGCCCCTGAGCTGTAATCGTGCCAGAGAAGATGGACAGGATACAAGGAATGGCATAATCGCTCTTTCCAGAATTGATTCCTTCTCAGCTTAACATGTTGAAACATCAAAAGTACTGAAAAACCCCCATCTGCCACCAGACCTAATCAAACACATCAATTATTGCTTCAGAAAGACAGTTGCTGCTAGATTTGATATCCCAAAAAAGCAAAGCTGCTTCAAAGCATCTTTTTATTTTAGCTGAGTGTTTTCATGACAGCACACAATTCCTAATGAGCACTAATACAACTAGGACACACAGAAAAATATGTCAACTGTGCAAAGATCAGCTCTAGACACAGAAGAGGAACTCTGAATCCCAGTGGATTTCAGTGAAATGAGGGGCTTTGGAAGCTAGGTTTGTTGCATTAGGGCAAGGAACCAAGTTCATTCTACCAAAGCCTTGCTTTGATACACTGAGAGAGTCAGACACTCATTCTTAATGTCTGGGTAAAATACACAGGGTTGGTCTTATTGTGGGTTTTGGCTGTGGTGCTGGATTGTGAGGATGAAATGCATGGGGCAATGAAGAGACTATGCATGCCTCTTGTTTCCTCTGTTGTCCACAGAATATTTGGTTATGGAGAGCAACATCTGAAAAGGTTTTGAAAGGCAAAGTCACCTTGCAGCTATCAAAACACTTCAGATGAGGCAGATGGGAAACCAAAAATATTATTTAGGTTTGGGCAGTAAAACTGACATTGAACCCATTTGCCTCGTTTTTCAGGCTTTGATGATAGTTAATGACAGCTTACAGAAGTTGTAAGTGATCTAAAAAAGCCATAAAAAGCTGCTTTGTGTCCTTGTTCAGGGGATGAATTTAACAAAACCATTATGGGGCTTTAAAACACTATTTTGACTTTCTAGAACCAGCTGTGGGATGATCCAGCTGCAGTTGGATCCCCCTTGCATCTAAGAGAACATTTAAGAGGATTAATCCCAATAATTTTAATTCAACAAAATGACCTTATGTAACATTACCAAGGAATTAATGAGAATTCTCTCATGTGGGTCATCACCAGCCCAGTAGATTTTTTTCCCTGAGGGATCTCATTGGTCTCAGGCTGAGCATGGACAAAGTAGATTGACTATGTAGCACATTGCATGGGATGAGATGATAACTCACTGGGAGCAGGAACACTTTTTACCTCTCTGAATTATTATTTGGGAATGCACAACAAAGAATGCAGCTGTCAGCCTCCTCTGGTGCTATTTGAAACCCTTTTGGCTCCAAGGCTTTTTCCACAGAAAAATGCAATCTCATCTAATGCAAATGCTGCTGCAGGAATCTGTGTAGTCCAGCTGTCTTTTTTTAATCGAAAAAAGTCCTGATCTAATTGTTTTTGACTGTGTTTCTTTGCTGTTCTTACTGAGCCGAGCAGGATGCATATTAAAACTAATTAGGTGCATGTAGGGTATTCAATATTTGATCTTAATATTAAAGGTCCCAGGAGAGGTTGCATTATCAAAGTTAACCAGCTGCAAATTTTAGTAAAACCAAATTATACCAGTGGCCTGACATTGAATAAAACCCAAGTCTGTGCTGCTCCCAGCTTTGTGCAGGACATGGGGGTCAGGGGCAGCCTCTGCCTGCACCCTGCTTCCACCCTTTGCTTCCCATCTGGGCAGATCTGCCTCTCAGGAGCAGAGGAAACTGATTTGGAGCAGGAAGAAGAGGGTCTATGTGTGGCTTCTTTGTTAGCTAGTGTGATGGGTTTTTCTTCCCTTGACTACACCCCTATACTGTCATCCCCTATCTGTGCTGTCGGGGAAGGATCTGAGGTCTGGACTGGGGACTGAGCTGGGCACTGAATCCCTGCAGTTCCATGCTGGCAGTCAGATCCTGAGCCTGTGTACATCAGTGTACCTTCCCCAGCTAGCCCATAGCCTGGCCTCACTAGAACCAGCAGCTCCTGAGAAAGGAGGAGCTCATTTGTGGTCATTAACACTTGGGAGCAGGATAGTGCATCCAGGTACCAGAACTCCTCTGGGGACCAATGGCCAGCAATCTCTGCAGGAAAAAACTTGTTAGGTTGCCTCAGGTGGGTTAAAGCACTGGTATGGTGAATGAGCACAATTAGCCTTGGTGTGGGCAATGCTCATTGTCACGGGTAAGCCATGGGTCAAGAGGAAATAGCCTCAAGTTGAACCTGAAGAGGTTTAGATTGAATATTCAGGAATATTCAATTGAAGGAGTTGTCAAGCACTGGAACAGGCTGCCCGGGGAAGTGGCAGTCACCATCCCAGGATGCATTTACAAGATGTGTATATGTAGATGTGACACTTAGGGACCAGGTTTATGGTGGAGTTTGCAGTGCTAGGGTAAGGGTTGGATTTGATGATCTTTGAGGTATTTTTCAACCTAAACAATTCTATGATTTTCCTGACTTTGTAGTGTTAAATTTCAAAGGATGGCTATGTCCCTATTGTGTTGGGTGGAGTACTAGCACAGTAGCTGGCTTTGCTCTGCCTGCCCAGCCTTGCCTTCTTTTGAAGTATCAGAGCTGGTGTCTTTCATTCATCAACACTAATTAATTACTTTCAGGATGCAGTAGACTGTTTACACTCTTGAAATTGTTTTGTACACACACTTAAAAACAAAGTATTTCACTCCACTGCTTCCTGTTGAAAATGTAAATGCTGAAACAATTCTCACACTGCAGAGATGGGAAAGTCATTGGTGCATCCCAAATGTGGGGTGCAAAAGCCAACCCAACACCCCAGTCCAATGAAGGACACAGTGTGAACCTCAGCATGCAGTCCAGGAAATCATCTCTCATCTCAGCTACAGCATTCAACTGAAGCAGGGATCACCCCTCAAGACAGCCCAAAGCCAAAATTAGGCACTGATGTGGAACTCAATTAAAAAATAATAATAATAATTAAAAGAAGACTAAGAGCTACTTCCAAACTGCCACAGGGCTGCAGGGACACAGCACCATGTTGGGAGTGCTGTACATGTTTC
Source organism: Buphagus erythrorhynchus (assembly GCA_013400855.1). Taxonomy (NCBI): domain Eukaryota; kingdom Metazoa; phylum Chordata; class Aves; order Passeriformes; family Sturnidae; genus Buphagus; species Buphagus erythrorhynchus. The sequence continues at coordinate 15,341 of VZTT01010265.1, read as the reverse complement.
TAGTTTAGGGCTATATTAAACTGAGAATTAAGAGTATTCTGCAAATATTTTATACACCTGAAAACAATCTGAAATCAAAGGTTTTGGGGAAGATGCAGTATCTGCCTCTTGTATGTCTGGAAGCTAATCACTATTGGCTCAATAGCCACTTGTCTACAGACAAAAATAAGATGGTAACAATGTCAATTCTGAGCAGACACAAGGGAGTTTCTTATAACATCACCTTCAAGCTTTTTGGCCAGCAGTTAAGGTGCAGATGCACATGGCTGGCTTTAAAGAGATGCCATGAAGGCTTCAGAGGGACTTACAGGCATTAGGCACAAACTGAAGTGCCTTAGAGGAGCAAGAATGCTTCTGCCTTGTGCAGGTCTGTGAAACTTCTGCAACTGATTTGAGTAAGCTTGGCCATTTCCAGGACTGTAGGTTTTGGCAGTATTTCAATCGCCTGATGGATTTGCTTATTTTTTAACATGAACCATCTGGTTGGTTAGAATATCTTTGCATGCAAGAAATACTTTGGTGGTAAGAATTCAGTTTTGAGTGACCCAAAGGTATTTCCTCCAGAAAGGAGATTTTCCCCAACTGGATGTCTGTCACAGGGCTTCATCAGTATTTCTTGGACCAGTGTTAAAAGTCCAGGTTGAAAAAATTATGCTTTTTAAAATGAGCTCCATTTGCAGTTTTTAGGTGGCCCTGACTAAGGAAGTTGTTTTTCTTAAAAAAAATAAAGGGCATGTAGGCAAACAGTCATCTTAATTTTCATCTTGGAGAATTTCTTGTGGGAATAGGATGTACAACATGGCATTCTAGCACAGCTGGGGGGACGAATGAGAGTTTAGAGAGATTTGCACCCTGTCACAGAGGTCTGAACTGTGCCTTTGCAGTCTTTGAACACAAGGTCATGGGCATCTGCGTTGATTTAGTTTAACATAATCCAGGAATTTTTAATCGCATTTCAAGCTATTAAACAAGTGAGAAGAGAATCACTGGAATTTAGCTTCATAACTCCCCTGTAAACAAAGTTTTTAACCTCATATCAAGATAAAAATAAATTTAAAGTAGCTGATTAGCAGGAGATTTTCCGTCAGAATTTGATCATCCTTCTCTCTACATATTAAAGTCAGATTTTTGTGCTTTCCCCATTTGCAAACAAAGATTGTAGAGTTTTCTTCAGAATTAGATTTTTTTCTTTTAACACAAGCTCTGCCCAGCCCCACCAGAATAAACTGCCTGATTCTGGGTAGGAGACAGGAAAGATTATTTTTGAAAGAAAAAAGGGATAAGAAGAGAGGGGATAAAAATCAGAAAAGTTTGCTGAGCAAAAATGGATTTTGTGATGTGTGTTTGTTCCAAGATTCCCCATCTAAAATCCACCTTGGATCAGTCTATACCATAAACGTGAATGTGCTAATGGGACTCAACAGCCTGAGCAAAAATGTGTCTGTGGACAAATTCTCTGTTGTCCCTGTAATGCCACCTCCCTTCTGCCATGGCCTGAGTCATCTCCTCCCTTTTACACAGCATTTTACAGCCACCAGCAGCGTCTCACACCCCTTGCATTGTCCCACAGTGTCATGTGGACGTGGAACCCTGTGCAGACCTGAGCTTTCCTAGGTGGGAGGAGATGCTGCTGAGGAGCTCAGAGCCACCCAGGCTGGAGGGAACCTGCGGGTGTCACACAGGGGGATGCCACTGCCAGCCCAAACCAGCTCGGTGCCCCACTGAGAGCTGAAAGTCATTGCCAAGGCACAGGGCCCTGTAGAAAAGCTGTGCAATGACCTTTAAATTCCTTAACTTGTCCAGGGGAAGGTGAGGACCAGGTCTGCTCTTACAGGAACTGGACCGTTCGTTTGCTTGCGATACACTTTGAGTGTAATAATCTCCCGGTGATTTCTTGCCTGGTTTTATTCAAGCAAATCACTGTAATTGTAGGGATGTGCATTGATATGGGAAAACTTCATTCAGCTGGAAACGTCTTGCTGATTGAAAGTAAATTATCTTAGGTAAAACAGAAACAGTATGAGTTTTATTTTCTCTGGCAGGCAATTGGAAGTTTATAAGTATGTCTTTCACAGTGATGCAGACAGTTTGAAGCCACACAAAGGTCTCTGAATTTTGCAGGAAATATTTCAGAGACATTGGCTGGAGGTTTTGGAGGAATGACAAAGGGCAGGAGACAAAACAGGGCTGTGTCAGAGAACCTGCATGTGAAGCTGTGAAAGGGATGAAGGATGCTGAGCACTGGAAGCAAGAGGAGGTGTCCACAAATCTCCACATGCCATTCCCTCCTTCTGGCCCAGAAAGGACAAGTTTAGTAAGACTAAATGCCTTCAGGTCAGCCATGTTTAAGGAAATTCTTGGTACATACTTATAGGCGCCATCTCAGAAATACAAACACTTCTCCTTGAGAGCTCTTGGAGGGCAGGTGAGGCACCAGAAGACAGGGAAAAAATGTAAACATGGTGCCTCTCTCTAAATATAGAGGGAGAAAAGAGGAGTAAGAATTATAGACCAGTCAACTTCTAGAAGCTTTCAAGAGAATTGAACTATCAATCATATAATTTGCAACCACCTAGGAGATAAAAAAGGAGACGAGTGACATACAGCATGGATTATACAAAAATGAGACATGTTAAGCTAGTCTCATTTGATTTCTCAGCCAAAGTAGGAGAGCAATAATTTGTGCCATATCTAGATGTGGGGAAGGGTTTGTCAGAGTCCCACTGGATTTTTAAAAAGTGACCTGGAAAAATAGTGCAGATAAACCTACTACAGGTCTTACACAAAAAAGGGTGAGTAGCACAGCTCATTCCCAAAGTATACAGTTGTCAGTGGCTTATGGTCAGAGCAGAGGACTCTTCAGCCAGGACTCCACTGGGGTCTGTGTCACTTTCCTTCTAAATTTTCATCAGTGAAAAATGGATGGAAATACATCATTACTTACCCCAGCAGTGATATGAAGCTGGGAGAGTTCCTTCAGCACATCAGAGGATAAACTTTACAGCTTCAAATTATCTTGGCAGACTGGAGACATGAGGACTGAGTCTAGTCTGGGGCACTGTGCCTCAAAAAAGAGGAGGAGGACCTACTTGGAGAAGGTGTAGGGAAGTGTCAGTGTGTTGACTGAACCTGGCTCAGGTTGGAAGGGCTGGAAGGAAAGCACCAGAATAGCTTGGCTGGAGTTGATGTATGAGAATGATGATGACTGTAGCCTCTGCTCCAGGAGGTTTTCAGGATGATGGACAAGTATTTCCCTTAGGAGTGACCTAGGCAAACTGGCTCCTTGGTGGGATCAGTCCCAGCTGAGCCCCAGCCCTGCTGCCCTGGAGCTGTGGTGGGCTTTGTTCAGAGCTGCTGTTCCACAGCCACAGGGGCGTGCGTGTCAGCGGGGACAGGCAGCAAAATCATCTCTGCCTTTGCCTTCTTAATGCATTCACTGTGTAGTGAAAGGCTGAAGGCACGTAAGTGCTTTGTTGAACAGAAGCCAAAGCAAGCTGCTACACAGAATGCACCCCCTGTTTCCAAGTATTTCATTTATTTTGTAATTAAGTAATAATTGCTGAGGCACTGGGCACTTCTTCAGCATTAACGACTTGCAGAGGATCTGATCTGCGGTGGAACCATTTTCTCCAGCAAATACCTGCCTGTTACTGCCAGTCTGAAATGAGTACAACACAACGTGCCAACATATGGGTATTGCTGTTAGCAGCTGAGGGATGGGGAGCAGGCATTAATGGGTACCTTAGGCAATCAGGTTGCTTCAGTTGTCTCTCACCATTCCCTTCAGAGCACAGTGTTTTATTAGTCACTTGGTGAATGAAATGGCTTTTTAATTGCTCGGAATCACTTTTTTAAATTACAGCACTTTCTCCCCCTTCCACAGCCCTTGGGGATCCTCTTAAATCGCTTTTCTTCCTTTGCCCTGGAGAGAACCAGTTCTAGTGTGGCAAAGAGGAACCTGCATGCAGCAGTTTCCTTTGTCATTTGGACACTGTGAAAAATATATGCCATTTAGAAAACAGAGAATTCACATTTTTGGTGCTGAAAATCCTCTGCTTCCATAATTTGTAGGTTGATTAAGGAGTAGCCCACCCTGCCTAAACCTGTAAAGACTTTGCAGTCTTGGCATGCTTGTTGCTTCTGTTAGTTTCTACACCTGTATTTTTTTAATGGTCACAGCTCACTATAGCACACAAACCCCACTGCTTCTCCTGTCCTGTGGCACCAGGAGCTGGCTTGAGCCATGTCCCATAGCAAGATACCTCCCAGGAATAGTGTTGGAGCTTTAAATGTGCTCTAGACAGTAAAGCACAACAGCAGGCAAGAAGAAATGTGTATCCCAAAGAGGTGAGTGGCAGCATGAACATTTCCAAAGAACTATGGAAAAAGCTGCTACAGGACTGGAGCCATCAGATTGCCAAGACAAGCAAATGGAGAAACATTTGTGAAAAGCATATAGGACAGTAAACCAGTTCACAGTGTCCTAGCAGGCTTTGGAGCAGGAGTCAGGGAGGATTTGCTCGCTGAAATATTAGGTAACATGCTCGCTGCATGATTGATTAATCCATAGGTACTTCCTACAGCAAAACTTCCATACTGGCACCCACAGTGCTGCTTTCAGTCGCCATGGCTGCCTTCTAGAGAGATTTCTCACAGGAACAATCAGGGTGCTTTTTCTCTAGGCTCTCTCTGCCCCCTTTAAAAGTGCCAGTTTTACTTCTGTGTTTGAAGGATGGCAGCATTGTTTCCCAGCTGCAGTGTGTTCACTGAGGGATCCCAGAGCCACTCTCCATCCCTTAATTCTGCCCCTTCAGCACAAGGAGCCCTGTTGCTCAATAGGGAGCTTACTGGCTTGGAGTATTTAGAAGTGAAAATGTCAGGCACCAGCTTCATGGCACAAAGCTAAAAATGGTTTAAACTCTGAGGAAGACCAGAAACCAAAGCTCACCTCTTTACCCATAGAGCTGTTCAGCCCTCTTTTTGCCTTCTGAATTCCTGAGTTGATGCCTATCAGTAAAAGCCAGAAAAAAATCCAACCCAAGCTGTGGGCATCACTTCCATCTCCACCAGCCTGACCAACAGCTGGATCAAACAAATTTCAGCAGCATCCTCTTGAGGCCATTACACTGCTCCTTGTGCCTGTCCTCACCCTTTTCTTTTCCTCCTCTTATGCTTCCTTCTCTTAGTTGCCCAAAACCCAGCATTTAATCTTGCTTGCCCCAAAATCCAGCCATAAGCCAGCCATCCAGAAAGAATGAATTATTCCTGGTAATGCTTTCATGAACTGCCTGCCTGCCTCCCATGGGACCCCTGCTCTGCTGTGCTTCTTGCTGTTGTGCTCAGAGCTGGGAGGAAGTGGTGCTGTACAATCTCTCTTGAATTCAAACAGAATTGATGTAGATCCTTTTGCTTTGTGCCACCCATAACTCTTGGGGTTGACTGCTCCTTTTGGCAAAGAACACATTTCCCAGAAGTTCAGCAACTTGTCTGAGTAACAGTAAATGATCCATGAGATCCAATGCTGATACATGGCTCTGCTGCCCTGCCTCCTTCCCCATCATTGAAATGCTACTGTTCCAAACCTCACCACAATCAGCGGATTCACAGAAAAAAGCTACAGAGTACAAGATCTGCTGTTGCCCATTTTGATCAAAATCAAAACAAGCTATTGAAATTTTTTTTGCAAATTGGCAAGTCTGGATTTACTGTCAGAAAGGTTTTCATCCACCCCTGTTATCATCAGCTTAGGTGAGGGGAACCAGCAGCCCCCTGTGCTGTTTCCAGCACACCAGCACTACTTGCCTTTGCTGGAGGGTACCCAAGCAGGGGGCTCTGCCCAGTTCCTCAGATCAATAGCTTAAAAATTTCCTGGTCACCAATTGATTTGAATTATTGTCTGTCTGAGGCTGTCTTTGCTTGTAGTCATGTTTTTCCAGTACTCAGGGCTTGTTGAGCAGCTCCTCCCAGAAGCTCAGTGTTCATTGTTGAGTAAGCAAAGGTTGTGGTGGGGACAGCAGAGAGTCAGTCACTTGTGTTAGAAAACCTTTCTGTGAGCTTCACATCAGGGGAAGATCTCTGTCTTGGTCAGCATGTTTCTACCAGCCTTGTTCTTCGTGTAGTCATCTGTTAATAACACTGGGCTGGCATCCAGCCCCGTTCTCCATCCCAGCACTGTATCTATTGCAAGCTCACAGTGTGTGATAGTGCTCCCTCTCTCCCAGGGGATGCCAGCACTTGTCAGGATCTTTGATGGTGTGTATCTGATTTAGAAAAGAAAGAAATCAAAAATCCCGTTACAGAAAAAGTGCTAGGTTTTATCAGAGACCAGATCTGTTACTGAAGAACCTTCTGTTGTCCAGTGACATCTGAGGATGAGCAAACAAGGATTTCATTTTAGCTAAGCAGATCATCCTCTCTTCCGACATTTAAGACATAACTTATGCTTTCACTGGGAAGAATTATTGTCAGACACAATTAGTTCTGCAAATCCTAGTTGTTTTTGGAGACACATCCAGACTTAGTTCTGGAGTTACTTAGAGATTAATAAATTACAGAGGTCAGTCTTCTGACCTGAGCAAGGGGCTGCAATAACTTGCCCCATCAAATAATTTCTTTGCAGGGTTTAATAGAGATCAGTGCACAGAGCATCCAGTGTGCAGAGCTGGTTGGACTGTGGGTCACATTCCCATCTTGCTTGGGGAAGGGATAACATAACATGCCTTGAGGCAAAAAAAATCTCAGCACTTACTCTAAAGGAGAGAGAAGGAGGAGGGAGGAATTGTGGAGGGTAAGTACTTTAAGTGCTTCATAACCAAGACACTTCCCCCCTCTGTGCCTGAGTCCCTGTGTAGTGTACAGGGGTATTTCAACTCTGGTTCCTTTTGTAAGGTACCCCAGGAGTTACTACTACTGAAAGGACTAGACAAGAACTAGAGGGTTTCTACCACTTGTTTAAGTGGTTAAGATCTGATCTGATCTGATGATCATTTGTCCACACTGAACATACTTCCATAGACCTTGACTGGGAAGGTAATGTAGGACCTGGAAACCTCCCCACTGTGTCTGCTGAGCCTGCAAACACGAGGTGCTCCAGGCTTCAGTGTTTGCAGTTCATTCGGGAAGGAGGTACCATATGCACCAACTGTGCACAAAACCTTCTTGATAGAGAGGAAAAGGGATGCTAATTCCAGCACTGGGCTCAGACACACTACTGTTGAACAACCAGAAAGGTTTAAAAAGAAATGCTGACTAAATTAAGCGAATCAAGGCAGCAGATGTGCTCTTCAGAAGAGCACAGCTGTCTTTTAAATGTCTCTCCCACTGAAATTACATTCTCAAGAGTTTTTTGTCCTTTGCATTTTCTTCAGGATCATCCATGAGGACGGCTTCTCTGGAGAAGATGTGAAGCAGTACAAGCCAGTGGTGTACAGCAACACTATACAGTCACTGGCAGCTATTGTCCGTGCCATGGACACCTTGGGCATCGAGTATGGTGATAAGGAGCGACGGGTAAGTAGAAATCACCTCTGCTTGGGTACAGACAGCTGAGCACCAGAGACTCCAGACCATAACAGGAGGCATTTGCACAATCTCAATACCTTGGAGGGATAAGGAGGGAGGGGAGATTTCCATCACTGTTATATGCCTCTTGCACGTGCATTTTGTACAACAGAGACACAATTGCATGTGATGTGCTGTTTGTACACTTAGGCTGGGAAGTGTAGCCCTGGGGACCACTGTGTCAGAAAAGCCACAATCTCTCATGCCCTGACACTAGTCAGGCCAGGTAAGAAAAATAATCTGTTGCCTAGGGACAGCCTAGACAGATCTACTGATAGATTTGAGAGAACAGTGAGAACATGTGTCCTGTGCATGTGCTGGACACACAGGCTACATGGACTGATGAATCAGGGAGAAGTCTTGCTGCCATTCAAAGCCCTTCTACCAGCCTGCTAATGTAGGAAAGCTTTTAGGATTAACGTGATTGAGGCTTGACTGGCTTCTACTTGCACATCCCCCATTTAAGTGTACCCAAACATAAATTTCAGTTGCAAACGAGGGGATATATTACTTCAGCGAGGTTGGTATGGACAGGCTCTTAGGCAGCAGCACTGGCATCTGCCTTATCAGAACAGCTATGTGATGCTTGGCAGCCTTCTTGTACCACACACCTAGGCCAGCCTGTCCTTTTACAGTTGCTAGTCTGTGATTACTTTCACCAGCTCCCTATTTTTAAATAGTGGCTCCTCTGTGAGGTGCCCCTGCCAGCCTCTGCCTTGCCTTATTGCATTTCTGGCTCAAATCAAGCCCACACAGAGGAATTCAGAACCCTAGAGTGAAGTCAAAACCACCCTTTTTGCATGCTGCAATCCCAGAGAATGTAAAACTACTTGATTTCACTGGAAATAAAATAAGTTCAAATTAAAAACCTGGTAAAAGCAAAGTCCTATATGCCAGTGAGTTTGTCGTGACTATTTTTAGGTAGCTATCAAATGACAGATGTACAACATACTCCAAACTCCTTATCTGAGTGTTGATAATAAAAGCATTCTCTAGAAGGGGTGCCAAAATCCTGCTATGGTGTTACTGTATGAGGAGGTACCTTATTTCTCCAAATCACAAAGAGATACTTTGATTTCTTTGCATCTAGGGGTTTTCCCATAGGAACTCTAAATCCTGGAGACATTTCCATCCCAAATGTGGGGATGATACCATAATGGAGTTCTTGTGAGCTTGCCGAGAGCTGATGCTGATGGCTTTCAAACTGAATACATTAATCTGTTGATTACTCAGTGACTCAGCTCTCAGCAAGGAAACGTATCTCGCTCAGCTAAAACCAATGCCTAGGAAAACAGAAACAAGTCATTCTCCATGTCTGATAAATAGTCTGTGGCAGACAGCTTTAAAATGTAAAATTCATTTTTTTTTTTTTAAACGCCTAAAGTCCTAATTTGAGGAGGGAAAACTCATCACTGCTTTAGTGTCAGGCCTGGCACAGTGCAGGGTGTGGAGGAGGAGAGCTGTTATCAGGACTGCCAGGAACGAGAGGTGGAGTCCTGGGCTGAACAAAATGTTGTGTCCGTTCATATTCCCCTGGAAAAGATGCCAAATGTTCCTAGGGTTTTACAATAACCCAGGCTGGAGAGGAGCTCAGGAGGTGTCGAGCCCAGTCCCTGCTCAGGTGAAGTCTGAGGTCAAACCAGGTTGCTCAGGACTCTACCTAGTTGGGTCTGAAATCATTCAAGGATGGAGACTGCACACCCTCTTTGGGCAGCCTGCTCCACTGCTCTTACAGTCCTCATGATGAAAAAGTTTCTCCTTATGTCTAGTGTGAACCACTCTTGTTTCAATTTATGCTTTATGGCACTAGGGATCTTGTGTTAGGCTTTGCAAAGTGAAAAGTAATTTATATTAAGTTCTCCCCAGCCTAGTTTCCCCTAAGATGTAGTTCTGGAGGAATTACTCCTGTCTTACAATGGTGTCATGCTGACTGTCTGAGACAAGCCTGCCACAAACTACTATAAACCAAACCACTGCCTGGGAGGGTGATTCAGAGTATCTGTTCCCTTCATAGATGGCAGAAATATTTCTTCATCCAGCAGCAGAAAAAGGGGAAGGAAACCAAGTCTCTCAGGCTGTGATCTTGCACTTGCTCCTTTCTCTTAGGCACAGAAAGTTGCTGGTATTAGTATGAAATAGTATTTATTTTAATCTTACAAAGAAGCACATGGCTTCTGCTGCCCTGCTTTTGTTATTAATGCACAGCTGCTATAAAGAGAGGCCATTAACAGGCGATTTGTTGAGTATTATGGTACATGGTTCATCCCTTTTCAGGCAAAGCTTTTCTATTTTAGAAGTCATTCCTCAGCCAAGGGTTTCCAATGCAAATCTTTTAGTGGGGGATTTTTCCCCTACTCATCACTTAAGCCCCCAAGAGAAGGGAGCTCAGGAAGGGGAGTCAGGGCTGTGGCTGCTCCAGCCTGATTCAGCAGCAGGGAAGGAGAGGACTTGGACCTGTGACAGGTTTTCCCCAGAGACCACTTGGCCATTACTGCTTCCCCCATCCCACCCGTATCCCTTCCAAATGGCCCCCTGACCATGTTCAAAGCAAAAAAACCCGTCCCCTATTTAATAAGTGCATGTTGTTATTGAGAGAAAATAACCAAATCCTCTCACTGTTCTCATTTTCCTCCTGGCCATAATCGTACCTCCAGTATTTAGTCTAATAGAAATGTAAAGACTGGAGGAAGACTAAACCCCCTTGTTTTTGGCGGTCAAAGCAAGATCAGTGTAGGAAATAGGACCTAACAAGACAAAATAAATCACAACAAGCATATGCTCCAGGTCTCACTGACCCTCTGTGCTGATAAGGACTTGTCCCCAGGTTGAGAACAAACCAGTCAGTGTTGGATTTCACTTTTATGTGTGCTCCTTGTCCAGGGCAGAGGGTTTCCTTGCAGCTTTGCCCAGCTCATGAAAGGTTCATGGCCTGTGGGCAGCACCCAGGTCCTTGTTTCGTGTCCTTCAGCACGGGAGGCAGGAGCACATCCTGCCAGCTCACAGCACATTATCACTGCACACAGCATGGAAGGCCAGGCTGAAACTCCAGAAAAGCTGGGCAAGTGCAAAGTCACAAATCCTTCACGTGTTACAAGAGAGCAGGCAGAAAAGGAGCAGTGTGTGAGGAGACAGGAGCCAGCTGCAGGAGAAGTGGCATCTGTGGGTGCTGCTCATCTCCAGGGCCACCACTGCCCTGGCTCTGGATCCCTGACAAGCCAAGGGGTTACACACAGGAAGAGAGGCAGAGGCTTAGTCTTGCCTGCCTACTCAGGACTCTCCAGCTGGTCTGTAGGGCACTACTCAGTCCTTACCTTGATAATCAGATTAACAGGCAGGAAAGAGTCAGGCTGTAACATGTAGCCTGTGGATTAAATGGTCCTCTAAAGTGCAAATGTATTAATAAAACAAGCTCCTCACTGATTCCATTTCAGTGTACTCAGACAGAGCAAATGGGAAATGGAGGTTTGAAACCAGGAATCTAGAAGTCAGTCCAAGTGTTTGGAAAGGATCAAGCAGGAAGGGCAGGGTAAGGATGGATTTTCATATCTCTGAAAATCTGGCTCCAAAGTCTGGCTTCAGAAACCCCAGCCAGAAGAAGAATAAAGTCTCTTCCTCTGTGGGTCGATGCTGACCCCAGAACCTGCTTGGAAATGCAGGCTTGCAATCCCACTTAGGTGAAATGCCAGAGCTGCAGCCAGGCTGGGGGGCCTGGTGGGGTCTCTTCAGGGTGGATTGGCCCCAGGCTACAATGTGCAGGCTGGTATAAAAGCAGCTGTAGAGCATGCTCATATTTTCATAAACCAGAGAGAAACAGGCTGAAATTGTTCAGAAAGTACTCAACAGAGAATGCAAATATCAGTTGCATGGCTCAGATCCAAGTGTCTGAGGTGAGAGGTCACAGGTTTAGCACTTGGGGTCCAGAGGTGGCAGGCAGTGACCTTCACATCAAACTTTTTCCCATTNGGGGTCTCTTCAGGGTGGATTGGCTACAATGTGCAGGATGGTATAAAAGCAGCAGTAGAGCATGCTCATATTTTCATGAACCAGACAGAAACAGGCTGAAATTGTTCAGAAAGTACTCAACAGAGAATGCAAATATCAGTTGCATGGCTCAGATCCAAGTGTCTGAGGTGAGAGGTCACAGGTTTAGCACTTGGGGTCCAGAGGTGGCAGGCAATGACCTTCACATCGAACTTCCTCCCATTGTGAGTCTGGACATGTCTCTGCTTCAGCTATGAACGGGAAAACTAAAAAGCTGCTGAAGTATTAAAATATTTTTTTTGGATTTTTTTTTCTTTCGGACTTTGTAGCAAAATGTGTCTGTGGTGACCTTCTGCTGTGTACAGTCTGCAACATCTGAAGTGTGAGCCAAAGAAAGATGTGCTGGGACATTTTAAAATACTGGCTAATAGCCTTAAAAGAACCCCTTCTGTAGTGTAATTGCACAGCCCACCCGGGTGGCTGGCAAAGAGGTCCTTGTCAAATCTGCTTCTGAGCAGAGAGGTGCCTGTAGAAACCTGGTGCCTCCAGCCCCTTCCCCTCTGCACATACCAAAAGGGGATTTTAGGAGCTGCCCTCTTCCTCTCATTCTTGCTCGGCAGTGGCAGGAGCAAAGTCACAGCCACTGTCACCCGCTGCCTTCCAGGCACTGTGTGGGGGAGGATCTCTCTTTTATAAGATCTGCTCCTGTGTAACTGGCTTTTTGTACCTGCCAGCTCAAGATACTGTGCTACTTCATTTGAGCCAGGTATCTGTTTAGACCAGCTGGTTCCTACTGTGTGTCCCCAACCCAAGCTCTCTCAGAAATGAAAAAAGGCTGCTAATAACTTTGGGGAGGGCAGGTGAGGTTAATCAGGCACTGCTGTGCTGGTAGAAAGCCTCTGTTAGCTACCTGGATCTAGGGGATGGACACAGGATTCCTGGGCTTGTGCTGCTTGGCTGAGGATGCAGCCAGTCCTTGCTGATCTGTTGTTGTGAGTGATGGGAACTTAGGGCTGCTTTGTAGAAGAGCAGGATGGAGTGGAAGAAAAGGGAAAATGGAATAAAGAAGTGGCACTAGACATGCCATTTTTTACCTGGTGTCAGCATTTGTCCAGATATCCAGCTGCAGACAATGTCTACTTGCAATAGTCACAGCTCACATATAATCATATTTGCTGTATTGTATCAGACCCAGTACAAATACCCAAGTAACAGTCCAGGACAAATATTTCAGCCTGCCCTTTGTAAAGGTCTGTCACTTTTCCATTAAGGCTGAAGCCATCTTTCTCACACACCTCCCTCTTGGTCCTTCCACAAGGCACATTTCAGTTGCCATTATTCTTGTTTCTGAGGGGTGGGGAACATTTAAAGGGCAGGGCATTTCTTGAGAGGTGGGAAACATAAAACAGAGAGGAAAGCACTTGTTATTGTCACAGCCTGCCTTGTTGCCAGGGAGATGGTTGGCTCATTGAAGAAACGCTTGTGGTTGCCAGCCAAGATGGCCAATGTATTTGGAATCTTTGCTGCAAAATGAGGGTGTGGGAGAAAGAGGGAGACAGCAAAGAACAAGGGAAAGCCCAGAGTAAGCTCTCCCTTCGTGGTCACAGAGCATGACCCACATGCCTCACAGCACCTTCTCTGGAGTCTCTCTAACCAAAGAAGCATCTATATTCCACTGATATATTTTCCTCCTTTGAGAACCCCTCAAGCCCCTGAAAATACAAGATCTTTCCTAATAAATGATAGCAGTAAATTAACAGCAGAGCACAAAGGCAGTTTATAATAGCACTTTGTGCCAGCTGAAAGAATTTGGAACAGTCTACTTCCATGCTTTTGCTCTGCCTCTTAGGGAAAGTCAAGCTCTGTCATAACCAGAAGGGATCCCAGCCAAGTCAGCTGAGACATGTGGCTGGACCTGGGAGACCTTTCTTTGCAGCAGCAGCAGCAGCAGCAGTACAGCCTGGCTCTGTGCTCCTGCAGAACTGAAGTCATGATCATCAAGTCTATAACATACGGTGATCTTCACATGGCAGAAAAGATCCCCCAGAACCAGTGTCTGCTTTGCTGTACTCATGCTGCTAATAGAGATAATGATCAGAAATGAGAAAAAGCTGCTGGAGTCATGGCTATAAACACATCATGGCCAGACAATGTAACAGTAATAGTAGAAACAGCTGGATGCTGTAGGCAAGCGACTGAACCACATGGCCACTGCTGCACCAGAGGCTGCACCAGTAACCTTCCTTTCAGCGGAAGACTGTCAATCACTCCCAAGATCTCTAAAAACCAAAACTTCCCCAGGGTGGCCCAATGTACCAGTTCTAGTTAAAATTCCTAAAGAATGAAATAGAGTGCTTGAAATGGATCCAAAAGGAGGCAGTGGAGGGTGGGCGGCAGGCGCGTAGCACGCTGGAGACGCGTGTCGCGTGGAAGGCGGCTCGCCGGAAGGTGCCACCTGGCCGAGTGCTGATGTGCCAGCTCAATGGTTTTCACATTGGTCCTGTTTCAGGATGAGATCCATGGTGTTGGCATGGCAACCCGCACTCTAAAGTAAACACTGGGTCTGCTTTTTGGGTTCTCCTGGACACTGATGGTGAACAGGCAGCGGTCAAGGGACAGGGTGGAATAGAAATTCAACTGGTCTTCCAGTCCCTCTGTGCAGTCAGAAATCTGTTTCTATGAAACACATTTCTGGGAAAAAAAGTATTGTGAAGCACTTCAGCATCATTTCTAAGGGAGCCAGATGAGAATAAGAGATGTGGTCACACCTTAAAATGCCACCAGATCTGTTTCTTTGGTGAACATTTGGCATCAGCCAGACACTGTAGGTTGGTGATACTTGCTGTCCATGCTGCCTTCCTAATTCTGACATGAGTCCTATAGCTAAATGTCCTACAAAAGCACTGACCAGAACAGATTCCATCAATTAAAACTAGCCTTTTAATTTTCTTTTGAAGAAAAGCAGAAGATAAAGGAGATGTCTCAGGGGATCATTGATAAGAGAGAGACCACAGTCACCTCTTTACAGCTCCAAGCTCCAGGCTGAGTCTAATCACATCTTTCACCACCTAAAGGAGGCTTTAAAGAAGATGGTGCCAGAGTATTCCCAGAGAGACACAGTGAGAGCACAGGACAGCACTCACAAGTGCCAGGAGAGGGAATTAAAGTCAGAGATGAGCTTGGGCTAACAGTGCTTTCCTTCTCTTCGTGGTATCAGGAGAGATCAGGGCAGTCAGCACTTGAAGGACTACCCATCCCTTTGGGTATTAGATGAGTGGAGTGATAAGAGAGGTCTGAGGACCTTTGTGTATGGGAGGATCAGTGAAAATAGAAAATACCCAAAAGGTAATTTTAAAATTACGGGTATTGCCTTCCTCCTCAGGCAAACACCAGCAGAAAAGCATCTGTGATGAGTTCTCCTGGCATTGTCTCCTCCCTGGGTGGTGGAAGACACAGCCTTTTCAGGTGCAAATCCATCTTTAGAGATGTTAGTTTTTTCATGGTACTTCTGCCATCAACTGCCATTTCAGACTTGATTTCTGAGGAATTAACAACCCTCTAAAGCATCCTTGGAAAGGATTCTCACCTCCCCTAGAACTGTCCAACACCCCCGTTCACCTGTGAAAATGCAGACCCTGTGGCATAGGGAGGTTAGGCTTTCCTCCTCCTTGGGTGCAAGCTCTCTCTTTTCACCGAGAGAGGGGTGTATTTTTCCTCCATGAGCTCTATGTGTTTGATACTGATTTTTTGGATGATGCAGCGAATATTTTTAGTTTGAAAAGAAGAAAAAAACCCCACCC
>VZTT01010262.1:5616-22071 GCA_013400855.1 Buphagus erythrorhynchus | reverse complement strand
CTCAGCTGCTTCTTTGGAATCCTGGATTCTTAACAAGATTTTAAAAAATCATTTTTATATACATATTTTAAAAAGAGATTCTGATGAGAAAATAACTGAAACCACCATGTGTGGCATCTTCTGCTTTAAGGAAAGAGAAAATTAGTATTCTACTAATAGATAAAATGTCACCAGAAAGTTCACCTTTCTTCACAATATTGTAATTAGTATTTCATATACTATAATTTTACTCTTGATTAGATAAGCACTTTCTGAGGAAATTTCAATACCTATATTGCTCGTGCTGGCAAAAAAAAGCAATTTAAAATGACAAATTTTAATACTTAATGGAGGTCCAAACCTTTTGATATAGTGGCATGAATATCAAATATTTTAGGTACCTTCAAGGTTTTAGTGACTTTATAGCACTGCAAACAGGCCACTCTCAGCCCCTCCTAATTTCTCTCTATTTTTCCTAGTTCTTTTTGTCAAAGTCATCCTTCTGCATGGCCCAGCTTGGCAGAAATTCTGGGTTTTTTTTCTGCCCTAGTCTGAAAGACTGTCAGTTTTGTTCTGATCTAAAGAAATCTGAGATCGCCTCTCAAGGCTCCCTTTCATCAGCAGGTGTCAATTGAGCAGAAAGAAAATGCTACAGAACACCTCCAAAAAACCAGGGTGCATATTTGTGTAAGAAGTGACAGCTAAACACAATATCACATGTTTCCTCTTATCTTGTTGGTGTGCAGGGACTTGTGTCTGCAATTGCCAGACATGCTTATTCTATTCCTAAATACCAGCTTATAAAGGCTGTACCATACCACAAAGAATTTTAAAGGACTTAGTTTACTTTGGTGCTTTGCAAGGATTAATTAAGTTGCCATAAATTTAAAGAAAAAAAGAGACAGATTTTTTTTTAAGACATATTGGAGATCAGAAAAGTATTATTACTTCACTTTTGAAAAATCCCCCTCAGGCAGCCAGAAATCATGCAAACTTAATGGGACTGGGTTCTGTTACTGATCAACCCAAACTCACCAAAAAGGAAAACAAAAGCCTTCAAATGTTTCAATTAAATCTCTTTTAGCTTAACCTGAGACAGGCTTCTGGGTTTTATGTCCAAGCCAGGTGGAACTGGATGCTTTTTGACTGAGGGTATTATGAAGTTCCCCATTGGTTCAAAGCCAAAACTCAAAGGGAACAGGTGTTCACCTACATGGCTCAAAGGCAAAATACATTCTTGCTTTGTCAGAATGAAGATAAATTCCCAGATTTTACTCCATTGGAGTGCTAAATCTTTGGTCTCATGAGACACAAAACAGAGAGAGAAAGAGAACTGACACTTCCCTGCTGGCTAGGCATATCAGCTGTATTTTCAAAGGAAAATGCGATCTTTGACTCTAAATTCATTCCAGCAGCAGCTTCCACCCTCAGTAGGAAGCACTGGGTGACAAAGGACTTCCCTAAGGGTGTGCAGTGGGGACAACTGTTCCCTGCTTGCTCTGAAAATAGAACACTGTTCCCATTGCTGCAGAACAAGCTCATTTATTTTCCATGTGAGCCTTTGTAAGGATGCAGGTGCCCAGCAGTTGGGGTGAGGGGGCAATGGCTCAGGGACAGGCAGCAATAAAACCCCAAACTGGGCAAATCTGTGTTGCTGTTGTGCGGCAGAGCTGACACACTAAACCCTAAAACCTTTATGCCTAAAGCTTGTTGCTAGTATAGGCAAGAGGAAGTCCTTCCATTAGTTTCCATGAAACTAGCATGTGCTGTTTTGCTCAGCTCACCCCAAAATAAGTTATATTTATGTGGAGATTTAAAGCTTCCTGCCCCAGATTGTAAAACTCAGATAATAATGCTATGCAAAATTTGAACAAACCTAGTAATAATTTGAGTGGACCAAAACTTAATTTTTTTTCCTAAGAGAAATTGCATGTGATAAGGAAACTGATATCAAGGACTATCAAAAATGCCCCCCTATAGATATAACTAATTTTAAAAGTTGTCAGTATAACTGGCAGAAAACAAAATGGAGACACATTTTCTTTTTATGTTATCAAATGTCCAGGAACTCTGTGTCCTTGCAAATGCTTAGGAAACAGCTTCAAGCCTAGAGCAGGAAATTAGTCATCATACTTGGCTAAAACTGACCCACAAGCCTTGCCAAAAATGTTATTGAAAGAATTAGTTTTAGAGCTCTTTAAATTCTTCGTGAATTCATGAAATATTTTATGAACACAGATTATAAAGAAGTAGCCATTTCAGAGAGATTCATTTTAATTTGAGATTAAAAAAAAAAAAAAAAAAAGCAAGTCATATTTATTTTAAAAGAAACAAGCAAAGGGTCAAAAATAACCTCAAAACCCACAGTGTGTGTGATTTGTCAGAGACTAAATTGCTAGGTTGTCTTCATTGCTCAAAACAAACAATCACTTCAGTAATGAACTTTGTAACAAGATTCCCCCAGGGAATGGCCTGAAGTTGTGTCAGCAGAGGTGTAGGTTGGATATAAGATACAGGTTCTTAATCCAGAGGGTGGTGGGGCTCTGGAACAGGCTCCCCAGGGAAGTGGTCACAGCCCCAGCCTGAGAGAGCTCATGGACAATGCTCTAAGGCACATGGTGTGACTTATGGGGATGTCCTGTTCAGGGCCAGGAGCTGGACTCAGTGATCCCTGTGAATCCCATTCAACCCATTCAACAAGAAATTATGAGATTCTATGAAAAAAAATTCTTAACGAATGGATGGAAAAGAAATAAGTTATTGAAATACCTTTACTCAAACCTTTGATATCACCAACTGGTTCAGAGATA
Source organism: Buphagus erythrorhynchus (assembly GCA_013400855.1). NCBI lineage: Eukaryota > Metazoa > Chordata > Aves > Passeriformes > Sturnidae > Buphagus > Buphagus erythrorhynchus. Next base: position 19,282 of record VZTT01010262.1, on the reverse strand, counting down.
TCCACAGAAAAGCTCTGCCATTAGGACACGTTAATTTTTGTCTATTAAAACTCTAGACAAAGCATTTTTACTTGCCTTAGGAGAGTCATAAATTTTCCAGAGGTCAGAAAATATTAATCTGTTCAAATAAAAATGCACTGTAAAAATATGTCAATGTTTCACATGTATCTTTGCTCTGAGTTTAAGTCCTCTAGTTTCCCAAATGTTCCAGCAGTTGCCTGTAAAATTCTACTGCAGGGCAAACTCAAGTTGTGTTGGTTCATGTCCTCTTTGAAAGGTACCAGCAGGATCCCACACTGACTGGAACTGCTATTTTAAAGCATTTCTCTTGGTCTGCCAGTCAAAGAGTTGTTTGGGAAGATGCTGGGGGGAGGATTTCCATTTAACAGTCATTTCAGTGAGTTTTCCCTGTTAGTAGTAGATTGTCAGAATACAACGTCAGAAGATAATCAACATTTTAAAAAGCATTTTTACCTCCTGCCCAGGGAAACAAAAAGTAGCCACTGCTAATCCATCTCAAAAACGTGTCTGGGGTGAAAGTGATTATAAATAGGGTAATTTCTCAGTAACTAAATCCATGCTCTACACCAATATTTGAGATGAAAATTTTTATAAGAAATTGTTGGCATAAAACATTTTCTACATCTTTACTTCTTCCATATTTTAAAATCACTGGATGGAATCAGTGTTTGAAATTAGTCCTAGCCCTGACAGCTTCCTTGCCTGCCCAAGTAGGGCAGCATGTGACACAGAAGTTTGTGGTCCAGGGATAAATGTTGAAAGAAACATAAAATTACTTAGGAGAACACCTCAGCTTTTTGGAAGCCTTGACATTGTCCAGGCAGGTCTAGTTTTAGATTGTTTATCAGTAGATCCAGCCATGCAGTGCTTGCTGCTTGCCTCCTTGAAAAAGTTTTCTTTCTTAATTACACAATTCCATGCATACACTATATTGTCCTGGCTGTATTTAAGAGAGCAAAGCAGTCCCCTCAGTGGGCACAGTTGTCTGGGACATGTTCAGAGCTGAAGTGCTATAAAACAACAGAGTAAGTCGACAGAAAAAGATTGTACCTGTCCAAAGCTGTACAAAGACTGTAAGAAAAAAAAAAATTACTAAAGAGATTTGAAATAGTAAAAGTATCCTGGGCTGTGAGCTAGGACAGTGAAGGGTAGGAATGCTGATGGGCTGGATTAGATAATATTCCTGGATGACTTTCCTGGGAGATTTGTGGCTATTAGGGGAGATAGGAAGGAAAAGAATAGGAGACTGTCTCTTCAGGACTGTGAGTAGGTCCCAAGAGAGAAAGGGTGAAGAAAGAATGCTGAATACAAGCCCAACTCAGCCAGTACACCTCCCACTACAGCTTCAATACAGAAATAGGGATCTATGTATAAAATGTTCACAAACTGTAATCCTTTGTGAAGCAAGCTCTTATCTTTCCTTGCTTTCATTACATCGAAACCTGAGGGGAGAAATGTTTGCAAGGGCTGAGTCCCCTCGTTTGTCTTAGGAGAAGCTACAAACACATAGCCCAGCCTTCAGATGCTAAGAGCTGCTCTCAGCCTGAGGTCACAAAGAGAGAAGCCTGGAAACAGCAAAACTTCAATTTCACAATGATAAGTGGGTCTAAATAGTTAATTTACTCTTGTTGATTTTTCATTGATACAAGTCTACCTATGATCATGACCATACTATAAATACCTATATTTAAGTGCACTCTGTATAAAAAATATGTGGCATGCTAAGTACACAAAAAATTGCATCCTATTACCACTGGAGAACTGCACATCCCTTTTTTGTGTGAATATTTTCTGTGTACAGGATATGCATAAACTTGTACTGTTAATTTTGCATTAAAAAAATCATAATAAAATGACAAAAAGAAAAAAAATTTCAAAGACATAATTTTAGTAACTTCTTGACAGGCACTTATTGTCTTCCAGCCAAGCAAGAACAGAAAATCTGTTAGTTGCTTTTTAAACTTTTATTCCAATAAAAAGTAATTATAGTGATTAATTGCATAATGATTACTGTAATCACAGCCTATTCTTAGTTGATTAAGAAAGACAGAAGCAGCTCAGAGAAAGCTTTCCATTAAAACTATTTATGTTTATTTTATTTGTCTTTTGCTAATTTTCTTATCTGAACCCATGAGTAGCAATATTTCAAAGACAGCCCTGCTGGTTGTTTTGAGACTAATCCACTGTCCACCAACAGAACTCTGTTTAAGAGACTGACAAATGTGTTAAGTGTTATTATAAAGGCATGAAATTATTTTACTTGAACTACTACTTTTTTTTTCTGTTGCTATTACAGTTTTTCCTGCTTTTTAATTGAGTACTTCTGCCGCATTAGAATATTTTGAAAGAATTTCCATGTACTTTTAAATACATACAAAAATTTTAGCATAATGCATATATTGGGAAGGTATATGAACCCTCTGAAGAAATGATAATGGGGTGAACAGATGTGGGATTTCATTTTGAGGGGATGGAAGTATTGGATGCTGGTGAAAACCATCACATTTCTATCAGTTTGGATGGAGCTGTCATAAGCAACACTATTTAAGACTCTGCTCTGTCATGTTGTTCCTCCTCCCTGTCCATTGGGACACTGGCTTTTATTAATTTGGTGTGCAATGAGATCAGAGACTGCTATGACAGCATCATAAAACTCAAAATAGAGAATCTGCATGATGGACAGAGATCTCAAAATATTGAGATCTACTTTTGACTTTTATAGGGAAATTGAGAGAAGAAAGCCGCTAATAAGCAAGGCAGATGCTTCAGTTAAAACCTGTTAACTGCAAAACGACTGAGTAATACCTAGGTCCCAGCCACGAGCCTTGATGTTGCTGCACTCCAGTATGTGGGGTGTTTTTTGGGCATAGAAATACACAATGGGGATGTGTTCCAGTGATAAATGGCTGAGATGCCTGAAAACATTTGTGACAAGTATCACACAAAGTCTGGAGATGCAAAACAAAGGGAAGGAGCTGTGATATATAAGAGGCCCATGCTGCCTCAAAGGGTGGCAGCTCATTCGTCAGTGTGTGAACTTGACTCTGTGAGAGCCCCGATGAGCTCAGGTGTGACACCAGCAATACAGCAAGATCCCCCAAGATGTTCTCCTAATGCCATATTAGTCTGCAACGACTACAGAGCAAGCTCACCTCTCCTACAGTCACATCCCAACCCTTCAGCCAGCAGTGCCAGATAGCCTTTCCATAATGATGCAAGTCCAAGACAAGCCATCAGACTTTAGCCAACTTTTGGTACATTGACTACAGACAAGATGCTAAAGTCGTTCAGATAAATGTCAATGCTCACAGTAGCTGTTGTGAAGGGAAACACTTTCTTCTGTATAATTCCTCCACCTGGTGGCCAGGTCAGGGATTTGGCTAGTCCAGGTGCTGGACACAGGGTCGACCACTTCCCAGCTCATCATGCCCTTCCTGCTTAAGGTGCTATCTGGGCTGAGCTACTAGGTGAAGCTCAAACTCACATGGCCCCTGACCATTTGCTTGCTGAAACTGGACAGGTAGCCCATATTTGGTCAAGCATTTACTTTACTGATAAAGAGTATAATAATTTCCCAAAAATTCTTTACCTTTTGTTTTTCTTTCTCAACCCTGAAAATAATAACTTTCTTCAAAAGTGAAAACATTTGCAGAAAGGAACCAGTTGTGAAAAAGATCACATTTCAATTTTAAAGAAAACCGTTTGGAATTGTCAAAATACCCTGTTTTGACATTTGGAAATGAAAATAAAAGAAACTCTGAAAGGTCACTATCAGAACAAAGTGATTCCAAATTTATATCTGGTTTATTAACTCAATTTATTTGAAAGAGTTTTTTTATTATTGTTTTGCTGCTTTCCCAATTTTTTTTCCCCTTTTCTATCCTCCTTATTCCTCAGCTATTCTGTACTGGAACATCTGTAAGGTAGTGAGATATTTAGACATCCTGTAGAATTATCAAATATGCCAGGATGTATTACCTATTTAGTAACTAATGAGAACAAGAAGCTTCTTTACATCCCACATCCTTAAATCCTGAAAGTACTTGCAAAACAGAAGACCTGCTTTCCACCTGGCACTCATCTGTATACTCTATCACACTGTTTTATGGTCCTCTCAAGTTAAAAGACATGCAATTATCACTACTGCTTTTTATTATAAATTCATACATGCATTAGAGGTGCATTTCTCTCTGTCTCACTATTTTTTACCTTGGGTTGTAGCTTTTTAGTATGTTTTCTATTGCTTACCACTCTTCTCAATATATTCTTTGCAGCGAGGATATATTGAACCTGTCAAGTTTATTTAAAGAAAAGTTAAACTGGGGAAAAATCAGGAGTATGTTGCCTAGACAGGGATGGTAAAGTATTCAAGACAAGGCCTTGCTCCACTTAGCAGACTACAAATCCTCCAGATGTCGAGGGAAGCACAGAAAAGCAGATGATAAATGGCAAGAGAGAAACTGTACATTGATAAATGGGACTGCAGAGAAAGAATATATCTCCAGCAAATCCTTCATTGTTGCCTGCAACTCAGTTGAATTGCAGAGTGCTATTTTTATAATCAAACCTGCCAGTAATCAGTCAATGGGAGGCATGGTCCTACATGTGTATGAGCCTAGAAAGTGAAAGGAAATTGTAACAGAGAGCAGGGAAAATAATCAGGTTGCTCCTGTCTCTAAACAGATGCCCATGCTCCTCATGAACTGCGTACTGAATGACCTTTAGGGAAGGCACAACAATGATGCACCCTGAGAGGAGAACAATCAAGGAAAAGGTATTTAGAGAATTCTAATACAGCCACCAGTTGTCCTTTAAGATGTTATTGAAGAAATGAATCAAATGCTTTTCTTCCTCTATAATTATACAATCTTTGTTATTACTTGGTGTGTAGTCTCTTGAAGAATGTGTTCATGCCACAGATGGGCTAAAGATGTGTTACAAGCATTGGGTAGTCTTGCAACACCTCTTATTGAGCCTTCTCTATTAATTTGATCCTCAGACACAATAGCACTGGAGTGTTTAAGGGGAAGAGACAGTAAGCAGAGAGCTGACCATGAAATAATCTATCTTGCTTGGATTTTGGGTGGGTTCTTTGAAAGAAATCCAATCTTTGGAGTTAAAAATCTTAGGAGAAACAGACATTTAGGATTTGGACTGCAGTAACATTTTAAATGGCCACAGAGTACAGCCTGAACCCAACTTAGTAACTTTGGTTTTTTATCCAGAGGCAGAAATCTGATCTCGGCTCAGTGCCCTTACACAGCTGGTTTGAGTATAACTTTTTCTTTGATGAATGTGATTTTTGAGCAACAACCCCTGCATTTTGATGCACCCCCTAAAGTAGGCAGCTTATGGAGTTGTAGAAGTACCTTGTAATGGTGTATCTTACCTTGTTTGTAAGGGAAAGGTAAATTTTGGTACAGGCACATTTATACCAATATATTGTCACTTGTGTGGCTGAAGGACTTCATTTATTTGGCAGAGTTAAATCAGTTCAACCAGGATATATAGACAGCTTTATTATACTCTTTACACATCTTTCAGCCCACAACCACTCCAAACTGAATCCAACCAACACAGAAGCTCCTGCGCCCTGCTAATAACTGGACAGGGACCATGTGAGAATCTCAGGTGCTGTAGGACTAAGGCAATAATATTAGTGAACATAAAGCACAAACCCAAAGTCAGTGGAAGGACTTCAATGAGATCCATTGCAGTTGCTGTACAGTGGGATAGGCATTAAATAGTAGCAAAAAATAGACATCTCTTTCCATCTACACGTTTGTAAGTCATATCAATATTTATATATAGATGTATGAGACACGCTTCATAATAGGATACCTTGAGGTCTTAAAAATTGAATGATACAGTTTCTTGCTTGTAATCCAGCTGCTGAAAGAACCTCAACATGCTGTACAGAGTACCTTTCCCTTCTTTTACAATTTAATTTTAAATACCTTCAGGAAGTTTAAACTCACATATAATATGCAAATTATTCATATTCTGAAACTTCACACTGATTTACATTGTAATTGTTCCATTACTGATGATAATGGAAGTTGCATGTCCAAGAGTACTTATTCTCATTAGGTAGGAACTCTACAAAATAGGCTGGCATTGCTTTGCTTTTGCAGCAGTTATTACAGTGTGAATGGAAGAATCATAACACACCAGCCATATTGCAAGATATTGAAAAGCATCCTGGAGAGAGTCTTATTTCTCAGAGGTATATTGTAAAGAAAAACCCCACCAAAATAACAAAAAACCTCACACCATCTATTCAGGACTTGATGAATACAGCTAAAAATACAATAGTAAATATTAAAATACTAGTGATATAATTCATGCCATGAAAATTCATACTAACTATCAGCAAAGTTATGAAAAATAATGATGGGGAAAACTTGCATATAATCTAGGTCTAACTAGTTCTGACAGTGCTGCCTACATTAATCTGTGACAAAATGATTCATGGAATGCATTTTTTTTTGCTTTCTCTCTTTACTCTTTTTTCCATAATTTTGCTACTTCTGCCCTTACTCTTAGTGATTTTAACACTGCTCAATAACTTCAAAGATGGTCCAAAAATAGGCCATATATTTGGCACCCCTTATGGGTATAGAATCTCAAATCAAGATATAAATGAAAAATGAGATCATAAAACAGCAAAGATACACATTTGATTTATGAAATTGTTAACACAGATCAGGGGAAAACATTTTAAATTAAATATCAGCAGTACGTGCACTCAAGGAAAAGTAGAAGCAATGATACAATAGCCCAAGTTTACTTGTTTTAATTTGCTATGTTTGATGATAAATATTTAAGGTATGCAAAATTAATAGCTTTTTATTACGTTCACTTGAGATTTATAGTCATGACATTTCTATTTGAGGGTCAGGTGAAAATAAGTAAAGCTTAGATATCTTTGTTTCTGTCTCCAGGTAAAATAGCATAAAAAGTTTGACCTTTGGATGATGACCACGGAACCACTCTGAATGGTGACTCTGCTGTTGAGTTCATTGCAGTCTCAGACAATTCCATGGAATTCTGTGTGTCTCAAAGATTCATAGCTAATATTTGTGTGTAAAGTGAAGAGGTTATTTCCATAGAATTGTGGAATAGGATAATTCAGGTTGGAAAAGACCCTTAAGATCATTGAATCCAATCATTAACCGAACACTACCAAGTCCACCGTTAAAACAAGTCCCAAAAAGTACGTGTCTTTCACAAACCTCCAAAGGTGATGGCTTCACCACTGTCCTGGACATCCTGTTCCAGAGCTTGGCAAATTTTCTGTGAAGAACTTTTCCCTAATATCCAGCCTCAATCTTCCGTAGTACAACTTGAGGCCATTTCTTCTCATCCTATCTCTCATTGATTAAAGAGACCAATCCCCCACCTCAAATCAACCTCCTTTCAGGCAGCTGTAGAAGGCCATGAGACATCCCCTGAGCCTCCTTTTCTCCAGGCTAAACACCCCCAGTTCCCTCAGCTGCTCCTGGTCAGACCTGTGCTCCAGACCCTTCCTCAGCTCCACTGCCCTTCTCTGCTCACACTCCAGCACCTCAATGTCCTTCTTGTACTGAGGGACCCAAAACTGAACATAGGATTCCAGAAGTGGCCTCACCAGTGCTGTCCTCCTGAGCAGAAGAGGAGAATCCCTGCCCTGGTCCTGCTGGCCACACTATTGCTGGTACAGCCCAGGATGCCACTGGCCTTCTTGGCCACCTGGACACTCTGCTGGTTCATGCTTGGCTGCTGTTCACCAGCACTCCTAGGTCCCTTTCTGCCAGGCATCTTTCCAACTTCTCTGTCCCCAGCCTGCAGCACTGCAGGGGGTTATTGTCACCCAAGGGCAGGACCTGGCACTTGGCCTTATGGAACAGTTGGCCTTGGCCATTCTACCCAGCCTGCCCATATGCCTCTGCAGAGCCTTCCTGACCCCCAGCAGACCAACATTCCCATCTAACTTGGTATCACCTGCAAACATATTAATCGTGTACTTGATCCCCTCGTCCAGGTTACCAACAAAGATATCAATGAGGCAGGCCTAAATACCGAGCCCTGGAGAACACCACTTGAGATAAGCCACCAACATTTAACATTTTAAAAAGTCTATAAATAAAATGTATAAATCTGTAGCCAGGAATACTATAACCACAAACTAACAATTCTGGTCAGAAATCTGTAACTCAGATAATAAGGCTTAAATGTTATGTAGGTTTTTTGCAGGACTAATTTTTGACCAGGAACATACCCTGACTTCTCTCACTTTTTGAATAAAGGTCCTGATCACAGAAGAGGAAAACAACTTCCTCATTTTCTGATGTAAGAAAGGATTTGCCTAGGATATTTGTGCTTTAAATCTGTAACATCGTTCTATGTAGTTTTGTTTCTTTACAAATTAACAATGGAGTTTGCTGGGGACTATCTGCTGTATGGTAACATTGGGCATTTTTTTCTGTCACTCTTGTTTCTCTTTCTTTTGTAGAGTGTGGTCCTCATAGGATATGATCCTCAACAGCAAATCTGAATTGGAGAAAGCAAGCAAAGATGATTTCCCATAGAATTTGCAAGAATGCAGATTCTTTTTTCCAAATGTCCATGTGCTTCACAAAATCTTTTATTTATTTTTGCCTTAGGTAGTGATAATTCATTACAAATGTATGTGATGATAAGAGAAATTAGTTTGAAAGGAAGAGGCTTCTCAGAGTCTTTCCTGCCTCTTGCTGCATTTGTTTGTGTTTATGTAAGCAAAAAAATGGCATGCATTATCTTTTTATGAGCCTTGCGATTTATTCTGTTTTGTTGTCAGACCTTTGGGAATGCATTCTATAAACTTTATTGAGACAAGATATCTAGAGGCGTTTGCATATTTGTGAGCTCAGCACAATATTACTTTTTAATGCACTTTTGACTTTGCATGGAGAAAATGGAGTAAGAAAATGTAAAACAAATATATTTCAGGTGGCTTCATTTTTATTGCTTGCTTTTTGTTTCCCTAGGTTAAAAGCAAGTAAAGATTCAATAAATTAAATGCAATAAATGCTGAGATCTACTAGCTTAATTTCTAACTTTTTCTGTGGCTGAAAATTAAAATTACTAATCAAGGTCTCAATTTAAAAATCTATTAAGGACTATGGTAACCGAAAGATGCATTTAAATGTATTCTGGTATGGTTCTTGAATTGGTCTTTATGATGTGTCTGTTTGCAATAAAAACACTTGCACAGATTTTGCTGTGGTTTTAATTCCTTATTTTCTTCCTGATATTGACCCAAATTGGCATGAGCACGTGTGCAGTACTGTGCTCAGCTGTGCACAGATATTCACACACTGATGCAAGCCCAGCTGTGGACCTATGAAGGTAGTCCAAGGCTCAAGAATGTGTGATGTATAAGCAATCAGACACTGACAGAGTTGCTTTTGGACAACCTTGGAAAAAGTAATTGAAGTGAAATCTTATTGTGGTCCTAAGTTACCTAATGGAAGGGTTTAGAGAAGATGTATGTGGGACCTTCTCAGAAGCAGGCAGAAGAAAAGGCGGTGATGCAGAAGGGAAAATCTTTTCACTAGGAAGGTCGAGACTGGAAAAGGTACCCAAAGAAGTCTGTCATGTTCCCTTAATTGACAGAAATTTAAATGTATTTTTTAAAAAAGATCTTAAATTACCTGTACACATTTTATTTTAGATACTTTAATTGCATTAGTGGTTTGTCACTGTCAGAAGAACAGGTTTAGATATTAAACACAATTAAATAAGTTGTTTTTTTTAATTTCCATTCTTTGCACTTCCATCTGTGCTGACCTGTCAGAATCCGCCAACGATGTCAGGGGTTCAAATATGAGAAGAATTTGCCATTTCTGGTTTATTTTAAAATAAAATATTGGGATACCATGGTGAAATCAAAGTCTCACTGGTTCCCATCTTTCTTTTTCCCTTCAGCTAATTTATTTTTCATGATTTGTGCCTTTTTTTTACCTGAACTGTCCATTAATAAATTAGAATTTATAAGCTCTCTTAAAGAAAAAAGAAACAGATTAGACAGTATTTATGGAAAACCTACCATCCAGAAACACTTCTGATAGAATCTGGAGAATGAAATTCCCTTTGGAAAGGTTTCTGATTTGTTATGTTTTCCTTCCCTGATAAATCACTTGATTGTGAAATAACATCCTCACTGACAACTTGGGTAAGTGACACAAAGCATCCTCTGTACCTCTGAACAAAAACAAAAGAAATAATGTTTCCTTGTTTTATGTTCTAAAAGAGCATAGCGATTTTCACACACTCTTTCTAGCAAAGAAAGGATGCATTTAGCTGCACTGGCACCCTTCTCTTTCCTCAATTTCTCCATTTAAAAGATAGGTGTTCCCATAGTTCTGATTTTCAGCCATGCTGGGATACACGATATGCACCTGTTGCAATCTTGTTTCATTATGCACACAGAGAGAAAACGAAAAAGAACCAAAAACAAAACAAAACCAAAAAAAAACCCCAAACAAACAAACAAACAAACAAAAAACCCAAAAACAACAACAACAACAAAAACACCAAACCAAAACAAAAACAAAAGCAAAGGAGCAGTTTCTCCATTTAGACACTAATTCAGCAGTGCATACATCATCATTATTTAAGAAAACATGCCATGAACATGCTGATGGATGTACTTAGGTGTTATGTTGAATTAGGGACTTAATGACGAAAGACAAGCAGTAGAGCTGAACCGTTTATATTTGGAGAAGCTTTTCCCCATGGAACTCAAATGTTAATGACAATCATATACTGCATCACAGTGAAAAAAATGAAGATAAATAGATTTTGAGGAAACTGCAATATATGTTGTAACACTACAAATAATCACAGCCCCCTGAGGTGTTCAGACTTTGCTATGAATATTAAAATTTCTGGGTTTTGTTGAAAGTAGAAACAGTATGAGTGAAGCAATAACATGCTGGAGGAGCTTGTTGCCAGAGGAGATTGTAGTGACACAGAGTATCAAGAGGTTCAAAAAGTATTAGAGAAATTAAGCAGACAAATTAGATGAGACAAATTAGACATTAAATGAGCAAAGTCAATACTATGCTATTGAGTGACTGACAAAACAAATAAACAAGCCATAGTTTAGAGGGACTTTGATGAACTGTAAGGTTGAATGAGCAGAAACTTCATGGAGTTTGGCAAAGAGAAGAGCAATGCCTTGCACATGAGCAGAATAAAGCCATTTATCATTACAGCTGTTAACAGATGGACTGAAATAGGAGTTCTGCTGAAAAGGACCTGGGCACAGTGAGTGGACACTTTATTAAGCAGGAGCCAGGAGCACACTCCCACTGTGAAGAGTGCATGGTCCATATTTGTATACAGTACTGAGGAGCAGTGCCAGCAGACTGAGAGTGGATGTTATTCTCACCAGTGCAGATGAAGTTACACCTGGAAGAGTGTTCAGTCCTGGACTTCTCAAATCCAACAAGCATGTCACAAAAACAGAGGTAGCAGAGTGACAAGTGTGATTAAGGCCCTAGAGTACAGAAAGTGAAGAGATAGAGGAAGATGGGAATATTTAATGTGACTAAGGTGAGTGAAGGAAGAAGCCTAATGTCATCCTGGAATTGCTTCAAGAACATTTACAAGGATTAGGGAGACCAATTCTTCTTAGAGGCAGATGCTAAATCAAAGTGGAATGGACACAAGCCGGGGCTTGAGGGCCTAGATATTGAAAAGATCTTTCTCTCTACGAGGATCACATAACACTGGAACAGGAGGAAGAATCTCCATCCTTGGAGGTTTTCCAGATCTTGTTAAACAATCACTGCTGACCTGATTTAGCTTTAGCAGCATTTATGCTCTGAGCAGTTTTGCAAGATTCAGGGCTTCCTTCCATCCAGAGGTTTTGAGGGGTTTTTTGTTTGCTTTGTTGGTAAGTTTTGAGGGTTTTTGTGCTTTGGTCTTATGGTTTTGGGTGTTTGGNCTTACTTCCATCCAGAGGGTTTGAGGGGTTTTTTGTTTGTTTTGTTGGTAAGTTTTGAGGGTTTTTGTGCTTTGGTCTTATGGTTTTGGGTGTTTGGTGGGGGGGGTGTTGGTTTTTTTTTTAATCTTTTTAGTGACATGGACAACAAAAAGTTTTAAACAGACATGAAACAGCCTTTTTTGCTGCTACTTTCAGAGAAAGAATAAGTGTTGGAAATATTGGTAGGGTATTTCTTGTGTTTTAAGAAGGCAATTAAAAGATGGTGCCTCTTTCTCTCCACACATCCTCTCTTCCAAGCATATTGCTGTCTTTAAAGTTATTCTACTACTGTTTAGTTTGTCCTCTAACAAGCAAAGAAAAATGGAATCTGGTATTTGCTCAAAGTAACATTTAGCTCAGGTCTAATGACAACAAAAACACCAAGACATCATCATACCATGGACCTCTTCCTTGTGCACTTATGCCTTCCCTTACAGTGTACTGATGCATTATTAGTAACAAAAAATCAGCTTTTTGGTGGAAAACAGTAGCTTCACTAGCAAAGTATGAAGGAAATTAATTTTCAAAGGACCAAGAGGAAGTCAGGATATGGAGAACTAGTGAATTTATCTATAAGACACCCAGACATACAACTAACTATACTATTTCAACAATTAGAAGCAAAAATATATGTGATGTATTTTTTTTTTAATTTTTACAAAGAGTCCAGAATCAGTATGAGTAGGAAAAGTTCATGGTTTAGAGGTAATTTTTTAATTTGGTTTGTTTTTAGACAAAGTAACATAGCTGGAAAATCAAGAATGTTCAGGCTTACAAACTTTAAGACACTGTATCAACACAGTCAAATGAGCATCCTTAGATTGTCCCAGATGCAACCTACAAGAGTAACTAAAAAAGAAGGTAAAGATTTTCACTTTGACTCTTGATGTCATGGCAGAAGTCTTGTAAAACTCAGGAGTTTTTGCCATTGATGTGTTTGCTGTATAACTTTGATTTTTAGCAGACATACTCTCTCTGTCCATTATTCTCCTTCCCTCTCTCCTTGAAGTATCTTCATGGCCCCTTCTTGCTCAGCTGGAGCTCCATGCAAAAGCTGTCCATCAGCGAAAAAATTGGATGGAGCTTTATTTACTTTTTACACAATAAGAATAATTCAATTCCACAAGTAAATAACCACTACAATGGAGACTCTGCACTTATCAAGCAATGCTAGCCCAGTACTGTGAGTGTGCAGGTATAATGCTACCAGTGTGATTGCCTGGGGAATACAAATGCATTAACAACTAATAGGATTATTGACCTCATGTCACAGAAATGAAATAATTTCAGTTTTGAAATTCTGCTCTAATTGTCATAATTAAGAACTCTTTCCCTCCTGCCTTGACTTTCACAGGGAGTAGATGTATGCAATGAGAAAGACATGTACACAAATTCTTCATAAGGCTAGATGGGTACAGATAAGAATATAGCAAGTTGGCAACTGGTAAATACACTATATTTTTGAGATCTTTCATGCACAGCGATTAGTTCACCAGTATATTTTTTTATATAAGAAAACAAGTTTAAGAAGTTCCTTTCATTCTTTTTCTGGGTAATATATCTGTCCTCACAGCAGTGCTCATTACCCTCCACTTTGGCAATGACAAAAACATCTGTAGATCCCGCACGGTA
>VZTT01010260.1:15466-35257 GCA_013400855.1 Buphagus erythrorhynchus | reverse complement strand
TTTGGATTCAGTATGAGAATAATATTGATAACAGACTGATTTTTTTGAAGTTGCTAACCCTCAATCCAGGAGTTTTCAGTTTCCCAGGCTCTGCTAGGGAGGAGCTAGACAAGAAGATGTNTCCCAATGAATATCTTGCAAACACTAACTTGAGTTGCGTAAACTACGTGTGTATTACGATGTTGATTGTAAGCAGTCTAGTTTCAGAAACCCTTGCAATATATTTTGATTATCTTTCATACTTTAAAACTAAATCACATTTTTTGGGGGGAAATATTTGTATTAATTAGATGAGATTCAAATTGCCTACAAACTCTATTTTTTAAAAAAGTGCCCCTTTACCTCTCTTCATGCACCAATATAGAATAAAAAGTAAAGAGAAAGAGAAGTGTAAAAATATAAAACTTTCTCAATGGGACATAACCACAAAGGTAAATGATGGCAATATCACTTTTTGGCTCAATTGAAATAATGGTGGGCTTATTGTGGGGTTTTTCTCATTTTTTTAATTAGAGGATTATAAAATGACTATCACCAAGACAGAATTCAGATCTAATGGGCTAACATTGAATTAGATATGCAATTTCAGACAAGAGAGAGACACTCTTCTCTCTCTCTGAGCCTGGCTAGTGTCATTAGGAGTTGTGGAGAATGAAGAAACATAGCAGAGACAGACAGGAGCCAAGCAGTAAATTGACCCACTCATCTCCCTTCTGGAACTCTCCCAAAGAGCTTTTATTTTATGCGACAAACACCTCCACTGCTCCCTTGAAGGTCAAGTGACTGATGATGTCTCACCAGTTTCCAGCTTCTCAATACTTAAGAATTTGCAAGTTACATTATCTGTTCCTTTTCTCTCCACATCATCAGCTATTCTCTTTTAGAAGTGGCCAGCAGAAAGCTACAGCTACAAATAACAGTCTATAAAAGTCCATAGATACTCCATTCTTACAAATTTCAATCTCACACTGCAGACAATTAATCAATGATTCACCCTAATGTAGAATCATTTATCAGCAATGTCAAAGTTCCTTGGCAACATTATCCACCTTTAAAGAGGAGTCCAAACCCTTAGGGACACTCTTGGGAGATTGCAAGGACAACATTCATGGAATTGACTTTACATGAAATAAAAAGCAAACTTAGATTCTCACCCCTCACTCCTCTTTCAGAGTGACATGCACCACCCTCAGAACTGAAAGGGAACAATTCACATATTTTCAGTGGGAAAAAATGTTTCCTTATGTATGTCTTTACAGGACAGCCAAGTAGCAGCCAGAACTATCATAACTTTTGAGAGTCCTTGAGAAGTGCAAACAGATATTTATGTGTAAATTACCAAGATAATGCCTGGATCCATAGTAAAACTAGAAGTCACAAACTTTAATCTTTGGACAGTAATTATGTTCTATTTGCCAATTATCATCTCCTATCACATGTTGTGTCTAATATAAAAGAGTGACAGGGTCTGATAGAAGGGAAGTTTAGTTTTCAACCAGCTGCTGCAAAGAGGTGGGTAAGACCTCTGAGGATATTCTCAGAACAATGAGACATACAAAGATAATGTGTGGCACCTCTCTTCCAGGGTCCACTGTAAAAACAGACTACAGAGGAAGAGGGATGGTTTGCTGAAGGCCACACAAGAATCACAGCACTCATTCAGGGATAAAGCAATGGGACTGTACTGCCTTCTACATTACATTACCACTGTGTTCACCAAAACATACAAATGTTCTAAGTAATAAAGATACAAATTTATGAGAACTACAACTACATTAACACAGTAAGAGATCCCTAGACTCATAAATACTAAATACCAATCATTGCTCTGCACATGTGCAAAATGAGAAGATGCTTAAATAAGCATGCTCCTTTTTGTTATCTCTGACACTTCCAAATGAATAGCCATTTATTTAGTGTAGGATGGAAAATATGAATGCTACAAAAAACAACCCCGTATTCACGCCTCATAAATTTTACTTACGCCTTATAACTTATTAAACTTTCAAAGAATATTATCACTGTGGTGCTATGAAAGCTAGGTTAGATTTGAATCCTGAGTCAAAATATATACTCCTTACAGCTACCTGTGATGCTCACAGTAAGTGGTCTGATAACATCAAGTTAAGTTGACAGTGCTTCTGATTTTGCCATATGAAAATACAGAAGTTGGTGATGACTCCCAAGTAACACAGCAGAAGAAATCAGAAAGGAGAAATATGAGGAGTACTGATTTGCATGTTTGTTTGTGCTCCTTTTCTTCAGCAGCTGCTCCTTCAAAAATCATGTATGTCTAAAAGAGGAGCCTGATAAAGAACACCTCCCTCCATCTTGTAACCGGAAATATCTGCATACTTAGCAGACAACTCTGGAGAAGTGTTTGGCTGCTGAAAAAAAGGAGCATGTACAAACAAATAGGTTAGCTGATGCTGCCATCTCTTAATCTTATTTAGTCTCTCACCTATCTGCTTGCTATTCTGAGTTACAGGGTTAAGCATATAACCTGGGTGTGTTTGCTGTATGCAGTTTTTGAAAGCTGGCCTGAATGTCTCAAAATTCTTCCTTCAGCAATGCTACCAGTGACAGGAAACACACTTGGCCTTCCAGATAAGTCAGAGGAAGTCAGTGAAGGATCAATCTACGCAAAGGTATTTTGAGATGCTGCTAACATGAAAGAACTTACTAGCATTCTAACAATTCTTTGATATATTCCAGAAAATGAAGTGTGTCTATCTCAGTAAGAAACATGATTTTTTTTTTAAATTTTTTTTAAGGATATAGTTGCAGAATAACCTGTGATATATACAAGGAGATATTTCTGCTAAGAGAAACATGATTCAGATTCTACCTGCAGAGAAAGATTCCATTTCAGCTGACACAGTGTGGCTTCTGCCAATGAATCATAAGGGTCCTGGGCTTGGAAACAATTGCAGCAAAATGCAATATATACATACTGCCCAGTGAATGAAGATGGAGGAATATATCACTGCCCTTGTATCAATCCTGCCTTTGATTGATCTGCATCTCAAAGTTGCCACTTCATGAATTTCACAATTAGGGTTTTAACTTGTTCTTTGAATGTGCATTCAAGTTTCTTGCTGATGTTGCTGTAGAGGTTGTTCCTCCAGTTTTCACTTGTGAAAAAAGTCTTTTGTCCTTGATTCGAGTAAGGTGTTTTAGGGGTAAAGCAAATATTTCTGGGAGTAAGAATCAGCCTCATGGAAAATAAAAGTGAATATACTTACTGAAAGAATTGTGTTTGTATTTAAATTATTGTGGCAAGAAGAGTTTTCACGGTCCTTTTCCTCCTTTTTTCAAAATTTCCTTTTCCAGATGGTACATCAAAACTATTACTCTTAAGTGATAATCATTCTCCTCTTGACTGATATTTTTCAGGGCAATTTGTGCAAAGGCCTCACCGTGGACTTCCTGTATGAGAGTATAAAATCGTCCCACTGATTATTTCTTTGTGCTTGTTTTCCTGGAAAAATTAGCTGCTTTGGGAAAGAGGCACACATTTTGAATATGATTGTGATTGAAATTTTCTAGACATTTAGATAAACAAGATGTTAGACTCCATTCCTTCGTGCACCTTGTCATACGTCCTTTTCCACTACATTTTTTTTTTCCAGAAAAAAAAGAGAATTTCAGATTTCTGTCCTGCTTCTCCTCCCATTCATCAGAGTCTCAAATCCTGGCTTGTATATTAACTGCTCGGACTATTGTTTCTTAAGACCTGATTCTTGAGACTGACTTTCTTTTAGGATTTTTTTTTTTGTTTGTTTAACATGAAGAGACAGAATTCGTCCTGACCTGCAGAAACATCAGTCTGGAAACTTCCAGTTTGTATTACTAGAGCTAGGAACTGGAGTTATACTTTGAGCTCAAAGTAATCCATCTACATTTGATTTTTCAAAGTGATGGTATTGTCATACTTCAGTTAACATGCTGACAAAGGACAAGGGAAGAAATAAGAAAACACTTTTGTTTGTTTAAATATGCACCCACACACACACACAAACCTATTACAGTAACAGAGGAGGAAGAAGGAAACAAGATATTTTGGTGACACTTTGGCTCCCCCTTCTAATTTACACAATTTTCAGTACGATATCACTTCCCTGTAATACAGAAAATAAACCCCATAACAATCTCTTGGAACAATGAAGACACAAACCAATTTACAGCCTGAAACAAACGTTTCTTCAGGAAATATGTGTAAATAATTGTTTTTTTCAGTTCACTAGCAAATTAAAAATACTTTTAATTTTCATAAAGCTGGCAAAACTTACTTGCTTTGAGACACATAAAGGTTTTATCCTAATTTTGGACAAAATATTTATACTTGAATGGTTGATACCAATCCACTTTTTTATCTGAAGATCAAAAAACTTTTTTTTTTTTTACATGAAGCATTTGAATTTTGAAGGATCAAGATTCAGAGAGTTCACTAGATTCAAATTATCTTTGATATATTCAGTCTCTAGTTTTGCCACATTTTCTCCAGGCAAACTAGCATTGCCATTGAACTTGGAAATTGTGTTTAATATTGGTTAGAAAGTAAATTTAATAGCAACCATAAAATCATTATGGTTGGAAGGAACCTCAAAGAGTCAGAGACTCGAGTCTTCCACTCAAAGCAGGATCAGATGGAAAGTCACACCCGGTTGCTTAGCATTTTCTCCTGTTCAATCCCCATAAACCTCTAAAGGTGAAGACTTCACAGCCTCACCAGACAACCTGTTCTGTTACTTCACTTTATCAAAAACTTTCTTGTACTCAAACCTGGATACAGCGTTCTGTATGGTCTAACATGTGTCAAGTAAATAATCACTTTCCATGATACCCTTGACATCCTCTGATGAGTAGGCACAGCCCAGGATGCTGAGCCTGCCTCGCTGTCAGGGCACACTTGTGGCCTCTCTTTAGCCCAGTGTGAACCAGCACCTGCAGACCCTGTTCAGCAGACCCACTGCCCAGCTGGCCAGTCCCCAGCCCATATTGCTACAGGATGGTAATCTGTCCGAGGTGCAGGACCTTGCATTTACCCTTCACCAGCTCCTTATTGCCTATTCCTCCAGCCTGTCTAGGTCCCCCGGGAAGACAACTCTGCCCTTGAGCACATTGACTGCACCCCTCAGTTTGGTGTAAGCTGCAAACTTGGTAAGGGTGCACTTGATCTCCTCCTCCAGGTGTTGATAAAGATGTTGAACAGGAGCAGTCCCAATACAGAGCCCTCCGTGCTCCACTGTAATCAGCCTGCAGGTAGAGTACCAACCACACACTGCTCCCTGCAGAGGCTGACAATCCAGCTGTTGGGTGGTTCACTCATCTAGACCATAATGTCCTGACTTAGATACTGTGTCTAATACTGTGATAAAACCAAAGTAGCCAATATCTGCTGCCTTACCCTAATTCATAGATGCAGTAATTTAATCATACAAGACAGTCATCTGGTTGGTCAGACATGGTTCATCTGCTTCAATTACTGCTAGATATTCCCAATCACCTCCTTCTACTTCATGAATCCAGAAGTGGCTTCCAAGAGGACTTCCTAGATGTTTTCTCCAGGGCCTGAGGTGATGTTGACTGGACAGGATTTCCTTTGATTACATTTTGGGCCTTTTTATGAACATGGGGAGAACATCTGCTTTTCTTTGGCCTTTGGGACATTCCTTGATCTCAACAACCTTTCAAAAATAGTTGAGAGCATCCTCATGATGTCAGTAACCCGACCTCTCAGCATCCTCAGAGTGTCCCATAGGGATTACTCAAGGAGCATCTAAATCAGTTCTGTTCTGTATTGCTGGAAGCTTTTTTACTCCTTTTCCTTGATCAAATTTTGTTAACAAAATCCAGGGCATGGAGTACCTTAGTCTTAGTTGTGTCTGCTGGAACTAATGAGTTGCCCCATTCAACAGCAAGTCTATGATGAATAAAAACTCCTAACAAAGTCTATTTTATGAAGGAATATAGTGCTGTTCACAGGTAAATAGTAAAAACCAGCAAGAATAGAAACCCCAGATGTTCCCTCTGTAATTTCATTTTTATTTTTTTAAATAATCAGGATAAAAGAAAGAAATATTTTTTTAACTACTAATGATGAAGACACATTTATTCAAGTATATTCTCCTCAAATATATCTCATTCCAGACCTTTAGAAATATTTTTACTAGCTAACAGAGCTAATAAATGCTCTTTGGGTTTTTATGTCTTGGATCATCTGGCTAGTCGTTGCAGTCAAATTTTCTGTGATATCTAGGCTGAACTGAATTCACTAACTCTTCTTGAATATGCTTATGAAAAATTGGATAAGAGAAAAGTAAATAGATGGAGGAATGCTCACAAAATCCACTATAATTCCCTATTTCTACATCAAAACTGAAAAATGAATGAGAGTAACTACAGTTCTAAGTGAAGCATATTCCTCTGTGACTTCAGGACTTTCTAAAACTCGTGTACTATCCTGACGCTTTTTTTTTAAAAGGGGAAAAGGAGTGTTGGGCCAAAGGCCCTGTGTTAATGATACCAAACTGAACATTCAGAACCATGAGATTTTCAGACTCATATCAAAATTGAGATAGAAACTGTTTTAATCACAAAGGCTACAGTGTATATTGTTTTTCCCTGATTCCTGTGCTTGAAGCTTATTGGGTGTCGAGAGACTTCCTAGTTTTCATTTGAAATATGCACAACTTTCTGGTCTCCAGAGTTAAGAAAAGAGCTCCTGAAAACCAATGAGCCAGGCAGTTCACAGAGCGAGAGATGGAAAAGAATGGATGAGCCACTCACCTTTATTTAACCTAATGATTTTTAGGCAAGTGATACAACTTCTTTTGGGCTGACTCATGAATTTTGAAAGCTTGAAGTTAGCACTACTGACACTGACATAAGTGCATATAGCTGACTTTCCTGAGACAAATGGAAAGAAAAATGGAAAGCCACCATTTTAAGCCTCCTGCCATCTCAATTAGGCATCCCTGGTAGAGTAATTCCTCCATACTTTAATATCTAAACCTTTTTTTTAAAGTGTATTTTCAAGTAATCTAATCATAGAATTGTTATTTGCACACGTTAGCTCTTGAAATCTTTACATCTAGTCAATAAGATGTCCTGTAAATGGGCTGTTTTTACACCTACTCTGTGTTGAGTGGTGTTGAAGCTACATGCTTCAGAGTGCAACTTGTGAGAGTTTTGTAGTTCTGCCTGGCTCATGTACATTTTGCACCTTTCACACATTCTGAGGCAATAATACTGTAAAGGTTGTAAAGACACTGCAATAGATTTCAAACTCAGCCCTTACATTCTTTATTTTAAACTGTATAGAAGCTTTTAAAGTACAACATATGCATATATAAGCAAGATATAACAACAAAACGTGCTGAGATTTATTGTAACCAATGTCTAACCCTTTCCATCATCCAGGATAACCTGCCACTGTTCCTGTGAAATTGGTTCTCTTCCCACTATGAGGAACAGTAATCAGTTTTTCTGCTGGAAGAACTGTTCTATGTTGAAAATTTAATGGATGTGAAATGTACAAAAAGATTTACTAAAAAATATAATGAGTAAGGTCTATTAATACAGAGGAGTGGAACATAAAAAAAAGAATAATCTCACCTTGATACATTACCCATTTTTTCAAATTAGTCAGGAGCAAATCATCTGCCAAGGACATACAGAGACACTAAATATAGAGTAAACCTCCTTTGGAGGTTCTAGTATTGAGCAGCTTAAGGAGTTTTCAGTATTAAAAGCTATGAATCATTCTCATAAAAAAAATATTTCTTCTTCACTATTTCATATTCATTATGGGCCTTTTTATAAACACAGGAAACACTAAAAAATCCCAGAGGTAAGCCAAACAACCCTGCTGACTGTCCTAATTAGGTCTTTATAAAAATGGATTCCATTGCCTTGATTTTCTTCTTTTACTGGTTATGAAGTGGTGATTGTGTTAAGCACATGGTTGACCAAGGGCAACACTTTAAATAAGATTATAAGGCTAAACTCTTCTTGATCATGAGAGAAATAGAAAAACTACCCTGGCTTGTTCTCATAGGCTAGAGATTTGTATTAGCTAATCCCTAACAGAAGTTGGGCAAGTTCAGAAGTTTAACTTGGAAGTTAGCTCTTAAATGATATCTGCTGTCCATAGCTTTTAAAACCTCAGGTTAAGTTGTAATGATGTCTTACAGAAGACCAGGAGAACATCCTTTTCCCTAGCTCCTAGGGACTATCTGCATCAGAATACACTACATCAGCTTTTCTAAAGCTTTAAAACATGAAGATGAAAGATTTATTTTTCTTTTTATTTTTTGTATCCATATCTGGCACAACTCCTTTACTTCTGGAAGACTGGCAGACTGATATCTTATCTGGCTAACTGACAGCTCTCTCTCCTCCCACAGCATGCTCACGTCTCAAGAAAAGAAAAAGTCACATACCTACCTTCCATCCACCACTATAAACCAAATGGCTGACTGAGCAAGTGCAGACTTGGATTTTCCAATGAAACCCTACACAAACCTCATCTTTGTTGCCCTAAGTCACCAGAAGGATACAGGCATGACTTGATTATAGAATCATTAGTGGTCTGCTTTCATCACCTGCTCTGGTGCAGATCCCCAGATCTGGGGAAATGGGGCCTGAAGCCAAGGATAAGACATTATTATGGCCACTGGACTTGTGTTTTCCTCTACTTCCTGGCCTCACAATGAGTGTGGCAATGATGCTCCATGCCATAAGAAGGAACTGCAGATGAAGCTGCTCTGAAACACCTATAGTTGATACTCTGGCTAACCTGGAAAGTAGGAATTACAAAGGTTGCTGTTGGTTATATTTGTGCCCCCACTTCTGTATTGTCCATGTGCTTAGAAATATCTCTTACTATAAACATGACATTCAAGAGACTCCAGAATGATTTTTTTATTAGATTGTCTTATTTGCAAAAGAAAAAGAAATATTTTTTTTTGCTGTGTAGTGTGCAAAATATTTATTGAGGGGGGCTGTTGGTGTTGTTAGGGTGATGTTTTGTGGTTTTTTCAGCATACATAATTTTGAACACCACTCAAACTTCATTTTTCATTTTCTCATTTTATTGTAATGATGAATTTTATGGGAAAGCCACAAAGCAAAGCAAAAGGCAACAAAAACCAGATGACATTCTATTATACATGGAGTTTCATCTCTGGCCAGATGAGATTGATGGACCTGCCTGTGGCTCATGCATTACTCTCCCTTGCTAACCAGAAATGAAACATCATGTGTCTCAAATTACACTTTATTGTTTTTAATTTGGCAGCTATCTTTGGATAGGACAGAGAATCAATGCTATTCCATCAGACTTTACCTTTTATTTTATAAATGTTAACCCTGACTAGTCTTTGATGAAACATTTCACATTAAATACTTAATCAACAGATGAGAACGGGTCTTCTGGGCCTGAAGAACAAATGATGTACAGAGAGTAATTAAAGACTATAGGTAGATCTTAAATCATCACCAGTACAGAAATACTGCCATGCTAGAATTTTGAATAGTAAAGAAAACTATAAATACTAATATGAAAAAATTGTCTTTCTTGAAAATCCACAAATAACACAAATAACACTTGGCTAGTCAACTTCAGCAAACTTATATTCTTAAATCCCATGGCTTTCTGCTAGTTTTGCCTGTAGGTCCTATAGTGAAGTCTTGAAAATGCACAATCATAAGGAAACTTAAATACGCAAATTTGCATAGAGCAAACATTTACACAGAATGAAAATTGTCATCCTTGCAAGTTTGAGAATAAGAGAATCATTAAGGTTGGAAAAGATTCAACAGAACTTCCCAGATGATAAGTCAACAACTGCCACCATATCTCTGGTTTGTGTCTAGGGCTTGGCTGAAGAAGAAAGGTGTCTTCTATGAATATAGTATGGTGAGAACAGTTGAAGAGAAGAACTAGGACAGCAGAAATGAAGTGAGAAAGAATATGAATAGGGCCTTAAAGGAACTTGCAAAAGTGGATTATTTTTTTCTTGTGAGAAGCAGCAATGCCAACGGGAAGAACAATTAAATGGAGGCTAGTGCTGAGTGCCAAAGAAGTAATTTCTAAGGGCTTTTCTTTTTTTTCACTGAACATAAGAGAAAGATTTAAATGATATAACCCTTGGGCTCATGAGCTTGGCAAACCCTGTTAATTTTTCTGTAAAGAAAATCTTGCTTTGCCAAATAGATTTCACCAAGTTTTCACAGCTCTTTCTAAAGCACTCTAGACAACAGGAAAACATAATTAAACCAAAATAATATAGATATAAATCATAAATTTAACCAAAGCAGGAGTGGTAGGAATCACAAATAGACTGAAGGCTTGTTGACGGAGGAATTCTTATGCAAATAAGTAATGGAGTTTCTGTTTTCCTGTTTGCATCATTAATTTGTAATAAAACATGAATTAGGAACAGTTTTCTAATAATGCCTTCCCCTCTGTTTTGTAACATGAGACTTATTAGAGGATGTAATCTATCAAATGCTTTCCTTTCAAAGATCTGCCTCTGGCTTGCATTTGAAGTGAGAGTTATTTGTGAAGAGCTGCTGTGCAGTCCAGATTCAAACTGTTATTTTTGTGTACAATGATTCTTCCCCCTGCTGTCCTATTCCATTTAACAAGGCAGTGCCTTGCCTTGTAGATTTGCAGAATAAAGGTGTGATGAGAACAGACAAGTTGAACATACCAGAAGAGTCCACAGGTAAAGGAACAGAGGTCAGTAGTATCAGAAATGAGACTTTATTACTCTGACAGCACAAAGAAAGTTTGCAGTTGTTTTGCTGTTGATGTGTAGGCAGTAGACTGGAGAAGGAAACATCATTTGCATTATCCAAAGGAAGGACACAAACCCAATGGCTGAAACTTTCTGTCCTTATGCAGTGACTGAACTCCTAAACTAAGGAGGTCAGCAAGAGCCTCTTGGCCTTTTCTTTTCCCATTCCCCAGTCAAACCACCCTAGGAATGCTCTGATAAGTTCAGTAAAAGTGGCATTCACATTGTTCAAGGTGAAATTACCAACATCATCATTATTTTCTCTTTTCTGCCTTCCTTGTTATGCTACTACATCATTAATCCTCTTCCTGAAGCTTTCAAAAGCAGACTGGAGCACGTTGCATCAGGCATTCTGTGGTGCATGGTGTGTCTGAGCAGAATTCACCATTCTCTGCTCCATTGTGACTAGTATTTTATCTCAAGATTCCTATTGTAAGCATCATTTCTGGCCCTCCAAAAGTAATCAGAAAGATTTGTCCACTCCTATTAGATCTGCATGGAAGGAAAAAATGGCATTAGAGGTCAATTATGGGGGGAAAGAGGAATGGAATCAAAAACTGCTTGTTTCATTAGTGTCTTCTTGTAAAAAGGAAAAGGCTATATCTCAAATTGTTAATACAGAAATAGACAAGGAATGATGCCATACATCAAATGGTATTGCTTACAACTACATAGGAACAATGCTGCTAATAATATAAACCGGAATAAAACCGTTTTATGGGTTATTCAGATAAAAAGGCCAGATTCACTGAAGCTTAAAAAAAGAAGACAGAGTAAAAGGCTCTTTTCTAAGAAAGGAGATTGAGAATGATGCCTTACTTGTCCTCTCAAGACAGCAGAGCAATAACTTGATATGGAAAGTGTTTCAGCTGGAACAGAACTTTTTCAGAAAAGCAAAGGCTTTTAATTGTACTGTAGAGACTAGTGAAGAGCAGGCAAGTTTAAGAAACAGTGTGCACATTAAAAGGTAATTTACAGAAAGAAAAATTATGAAAGGGATTTAAAGATATGTAAAAAAAATAAATTGTTCTCTATTCAGGCTACTCCTCTCAAAACTGAAGGCTCATAATTCTTTTTTTCCTTCATATTAATTACCATGCAGATTAATTTAAATTGTGCTGCTTAGCTATTAGCACCAGTGTGATGGACCCCTATGTGCCACAAAGGCACCAATGGATCTTTCTTTGGTCCTGCCTCTAGCTTTTCCCTGTGCAAAGCTATCAGCTATTGAGAGCTATAATTACTTGCACCCATCTGCACTTGAAGTTCATCTTGGTCTCTTCTCTGGGTAGCTTACAAAGAGTTAAATTTTCTGAAGAAAAAACATTGAGATTATTAAAACACATTCTTATAGAAATTATTTAAAAAAATGAGAACTATTGTAAAATATAAGGATTAATTTATTAATCAGAGCTTTCTGAACTCTCACATTAAGAAGCTTTGTTATGCTAATTCTCTTATAAATGAATAATGGACTTATTCTCCCATTATTGCCTATCATTTAAAAAGACCCATTTAGAAAATGAAGATGTCCTTTTCACTTGAAAATTATTATGTATTTTACAGCACAAGTTTTTTAAATTGAATATTTGCTCCCTATAGCCTTATGCTCCCCCCTGCCCTGCTTGTACTCCTCAGTCAATGTTCAAATCAAACACAGCCATAACCATTTGTCACAGAGATACATAGTGTGTGGAAAGAAAGCACAATGGAGACAATGGGCTTTGAAAACAGAGGACCAAATCTACAAAGCTATTTACTTCTGACAAATTTAGATGTAGCCTTAGTTCCTAGACATTTTGAAGAAAATTCTGTTGTGAATAATGACATAAAATAAGAAAGCCAAGATGGTTCAGCTGTAGAAAGCCAGAAAGTTAAGTCATAACATAGGATTTATGTTGAAAAGAAAAAATATCTTTACTAGAAGAGCTTCGTTTTGCTGCACATTTTCCACATGTCTTGGAGAGTTCATCTGCTTTTGATTGTGTATATATGCACTGTCAGTCAAGCTCAAACCCAAGCTGCAATTAAATTTACATTGTCAGGTCTCTTACAATGGTGTTCTAGTGCTTTCTGGGGAAACGTCCTGGCTAGATTGCTGCCTTGATACATGTTCTCACTTGAGCACTATGCAGGAATCAGAGGGAGAAGAGGGAGGGAACAGGGTAAAGGGGGTTTGAACATACTGCAAACATCTGGCAAGTAGACACCCTGACATTACTGTGCCCTAAGCACACAAGACATGTTCTTTTTGGGACAATTGGCATCTTTGGCCAAGGAACACAAAGTTCCTTGGTCCCAGGTCAATGGCTAATGACTTCTGGAGGAAAAAGCCTTGGCATGTGCCATTTGCTGCACCCCAGAGTAGCCTAGTGCATTCTTCTTTTCCTTCCACTCTTATGGACAGGTCACAGCTTTAGGCCAAAATAGCCTGAGCTCCTAAAGATTCTATGGCACCACCTGTGGCAAGGGCAGAACAGATTTGTGTGCAGGCTAAAATGAGGCTGAGTTCAAGCTGCCTGTAATGCAAGTGCCAGTCATGGCATCTCCTCTGGAATTTGCAACTCAGGAAAGTATAACAACTGGCCAAAAAAAAAACATGCAGCCACAAAGTTCCATGGATGAAATCAGGAGATATGGCTTTCTTAGGCTGATTTTGGAAGACAAAGAAGTCTGTCAGAATGGATGCTTTCTTGTATATTCCCTATCTCCAAAACATAAATTATATTTGTTTTTTCCCCCCTGTTCACAGTCAGGGCTGTGAACTCTTATGAAGCAGGGATATTTCTTATGATCATAGAATCAGAGAATCACTTGTGCTGGAAAGGACCTTAAAGATCATCTTGTTTCAATCCCCTTGCCATGGGCAGAGGCACCTTCCACTAGACCAGGTTGCTCAGCCCCATCCAACCTGGTCTTCAACAATTCTTCTGGCAAACCTCCTCCAGTCCTTCACCACCCTCACAATTAAGAATTTCTTCCTAATATCCATTCTAAACCTAATTTATTTCAGTTTGTAGCCATTCCCCCTTGTCCTGTCACTAAATGCTCTTGTCCATAGCTTTTGTCCATCTTCCTTGTAGGCTTTTTTCAGTTACTGGAAGGATGCAATTAGGTCACCCCAAAGCCTTCTCTTCCCTAGGGTGAACCATCCAAATTCTTCCAAGCTTTCCTCTTGGGAGAGGTTCTCCATTCCTCTAATCATCTTGTTGGTCTTCCTCTGTACTCACTCCAACAGGTTGATGTCATTCTTGTGCTGGGGACCCCAGAGCTGGAAGCAGCACTGCAGCAGGGGTCTCACCAGAGAGGAATAAAGGGGCAGAATCCCCTCCCTCACCCTGCTCACATTGGTTTTGATGCAGCTCAAGACACATTTGGCTTTCTGAACTGCAGGAGCACATGGCTGGGTCATGTTCAGCCTCTCATCCACCTGCACCCCCAAGTTCTCAGCTGGGCTGCTCTTGATCTGTTCATCCCCCAGGCTGTGTTAATACTGGGGGTTGCCCCAGCCCAGGTGCAGGACCTTACACTGTCTTATTGAACCTCATGAGATTCCCCTGTGCCTGCTTCTGGAGTTTTGGATGGCATCCCATCCATCAGGTGTGTCAACAGGACCACTCAACTTGGTGTCATCTGCAAAATCGCTGAGGGTGACCCTTTCATCTATGTCATTAATGAAGATATTAAATAATACTGGTCACTATACAGACCCCTGAGGGACACCACTTGTGACTGATGTCCTTCAGGGCTCTGAGCCACTGACCACTGCACTCTGGATGTGACTGTTCAACAAATTCTTTATCAGTCTAACAGTCCACTCATCAAATCCATCCATCCATCTATCTCTCTTCAGTTTAGAGAGAAGGATGTTGTGGGGGACCGTGTCAGAGATTGTGTAGAAGTCCAGATAAATGTCATTTGCAGCTTTTCCCTTATCCTCTGATGTAGTGACTCCACTATAGAAGGCCACAGGGCTGGTCAGGCAGGACTTGCCCTTGATGATGTGGAGGCTTGGGAAAAAAGCCTCTTACAAGGTCTCTTCAAACCAACACGGGTGTTGTGATTTTTTTGTGCCTGTGAACTCTTAGAATTGCAAAGTCAGCCAACTTGGGCTTGATTGTGGAAGAAATATGATCAGTTCATTCTCTATTGGATGTTGCTAAAGCAAGTGAAAACACAAAGCAAATAGGGATAGCTCAGATGAGAGTACTCGCTGGACCTTGTTTTGTCTCATGGGCTATGATCCATAATGGTGTGCAGTTCCGTGGTTAAATCTTGGAGAGAATTAGAGTTAGAAGAACACAGGTCTCTTCCAGAGTCTGATGTTGCTGAGGTGCATCTCTCTGTGCTTCACCCACCAGCTGGATAATGACTGAGTTCATAGACATTTGAGAAGAGTTGTACTTTTTAGCTTAGTCTTCTGGGTGAACACACACACACAAATAATAACTTTTAAGCCCAAATGGAAGCTCTCATACAAATTTATGAGTCAATGGAAGGGTCTCCCTTATCCTTTAGAGTCTCCAGTCTCTCTGCAAATATTTTTAAATACATTCTAATTTGATTTTTCTTTGCATGTTTCATTCATGTAGCAAGTAATAGAGTGAACTGTGCCATCAAACTTTGTTACAGTACATTTCTGTATATTAAATGGTTTCAATTCTAGAAATCCAATGATATTAAAACCATTTTTGCTAATAGTTTTGATAGTAGTTATTTAAGCAACCTTAAATTGTTCATTTGTGACATAAAGGAAACAACAGTGAAGCCAACATGCATGAACTGAAACAGAGTTTAAGAGAAGCTGAAAGAACTTCTAGGTTCTCTAATAGATAATGTAGCCAGTAAGGCTCACATTCTCCTGAATGCTGTAAAAAAAAATACTATACTATGAAGCTAAGGTCTCTTTTTCTTTTCTTGCTAAACTTTAGTTTGCCCCTACAATTTTCAGGCAAGATTTATCCAAAAGCTTTTTAGCTGTGATTTAGAGCCTTTCTTCTTTTTATTGTTTTTATTCCTTTCCCAGCTTTCAGAGTAGATTTCTAATTATGTTAGTTTTCTTGGCTTTATTTATCCAATTCTTTTTAGTATTTAGTCATTATTTTCTTTTCCTGCCCCTCCACACATTTAAGATGAATACATTTAAGGACCCTTTAGTCATACAGAAAGACAATCCACTGTGACAAGTTGTGTTTCATTTCAGACTATTATATTTTTCAGCTAAGAATATGAACCTTTCACATCTCTGTTTTTCCATTTCACTATGTGGTATTTCCACCTGCTGAACACAGGGCACTGCCAGCATCTCAGAGTCTGACCTCTTTCTGACTCAAACACTGAGAAGGTTGTTTAAATTGGTGAAGCAAGAAGAAAAACGAAAAACAAACTTCATTTCTGGATCTACTTAGAAGACCAAAAATTTAACACATATTTAGTAAACAGATTAAAAAAAAAGGCTTATAAAAATAGATCTGTAAGTACTGACTTCCACATGAAGCTCAAAACTATGTATTTTTTAAACTGCTGGAGTTTTTATGAATATTAGAGATGGATGACCTATACTTTTCTCTGTGCTTTTCTTCACAGTTCATCTCTGTTGGATTTCTCTTCTTGTGATGAAATCATAGTATTTTACAATGACAAGCCAGTGTAATTATCATGTTATGAAAACAGACTGTAGAAAAAAATGAAATGGGCAAAGAGAAAAATACTCTGTGTACTTGACTGCTGTCAAAAATTAACTGTTAGTTCTCTTTTATACCAGAAAAAAAGTCTAAATGATGTGGTACAAGACTTTCCCAGTATGTGAATGGTCTTCCTTAAATAAATGTGCTCATTTTAACTTCTGTTGTAAACCAGAAATACTATTATGTTTTTATTTACTGGCTGCTGAGAAATATTAATATAAATTCTTATTCTATTGCATCCACTGTATATTTTGTTTATCAACAAATAATGGCACACAATCTTTTTGTGTGAAGGCTTCATTCTATGCAGTATAGTAAAGTACACAGTTTCAGTGTATAGCAACCTTGTAATAACTTGCAACTACAGAAAAAAAGGTCTGATTATCTTGAAAACAGAGAGTAAATATAAATGATTTTGTTCATTTATAATTTATAACATTTTACAGAACGGAATAATATTTTAGAAAAATTGAGAGTTTGGGCGAAAAAAAGGGAAAGCCATTTACAGCAATTGTAATTATCCTCCAAGTTATTTGCTTCTTTTAACTGTTTGTGCATTACATGCAATGTCTTTCACCTGTTCCTTTACTACCTAAATATTATTTTCAACACCAAGTGCATATCTAGCCATCTAGATTTACATATCATTGAAATATTCAGTCACCTTATTTCATACTTCCTCCCTAGGTGCAGATACACAGCAAGCAAGACGGTCCTTGTTCCAATTGTCTCAAATTTTCAGCTAAATTAATAGTACTTTGGGACCACTAGTGTCAAAGCAAACCATTGGATATGACAGTTCAATAAGGACATCTGGATTAAATATTAGCACATATATAAGACCAGGATAAGATTTCCTTTGCTAGTAAAAGAGTCAAGATTTCACCCGGATGCTCATGCTTTGTGGAGGAAAACCATTGTGGCAATGTGTTTTCTGCTATCTGTCTAACTAATGTGGTATAGGTCAAGGAATTTTTGCATTTTTAATGTAGCAAATGTGAAGAAAGGAGGTTTCTTATAAAAAAATCAGTCAAGGCAGGAGCAGATTTATAAACACAACGGACAGGCACAATTTAAGTTCTGTGCCCTTTTCTGAATCTATTTTTAACTTCAGGCTCCTCTAATTTTTTTTTAAGTTGCTTATGGAGACTGCCATTAATTAGATATCCCAGTGTAAATTTTAGTCAAATCACATGAGAAAAAAACATTCATTGTCATAAAATAAGTTATTATGCCTCATGCACTCCCTGGTTATTCCTTTGTAATTGGTTAATTGAACAAATGACCATAGCAGATGATGAAATAAAAAACTAATAATATTCTGCATTTATATTGTAATTTTCATCTTCAATGTGTTATACAAATTAGCTAACTAGTAGAACAATCTTTCTAATTCCATTTTTTTGGTGTAAAGTACGTACTGATGACAGGTAGTATCAACACATAGCTGACTTGTACCAGGCATATAGTATGTATTGGTATCAATTAAGATGAGTAGAAATTGAGATAAAGATGTAGTGTAAAGTTAGCTGACTAAAAATTAAGTGTGGTTTTTTTGTGTTTTTTTTTAATTTGGTTTGGTGTTTTTTTTTTTTTTTTTTTTTTGTTTTTTTTTTTTTTTTTGTTTTTTTTTTTTTTTTTGTTTTTTTTTTTTTTTTTGTTTTTTTTTTTTTTTTTGTTTTTTTTTTTTTTTTTTTTTTGTTGTTGTTGTTTTGGGTTTTTTGGTTTTTTTTTCTTTGTTTTTTTTTGTTTGTTTGGTTTTTTTTTGTTTTTTTTGTTTTTTTTTCTTTTCTTTTCTTTTCCTTCTTTTTTTTTTTTCAATGAATCTAATAAAAATATCTGTGGAGATGGTTATGAAACAAGGGCATTCATGTAGTTTATGGAATGGAGCATGCAGACTTGATGTTAGTGTTCAGAACAGAAATCATTGGCTTGTTAATAATTTTTGAAAACTTAAATCTTTTTGCCTATATCTTTTCAACAAACCTTGTCAGCTCTAACTAGGGACTAAATTCTGTTAAGATGTAGGATGTTGATTTTTCTTTTCATTCGGCAACACTGTTGTGGTTTAACTCCATCTGGGAACTAAACTCTACCCAGCTGCTCTCAGTCCTCTTGGTGAGATGGAAGACAGAATAAGAAGGGTAAAAGTGAGAAAACTCATGGGTTGAGACAAATGCAGCTTAATAATAAAAGACAAAGCCATGCAAGGCAAAAATACAACAANCAAAAGTAATTAATTTCTTTAATTATAAATCCTAATAATTAACCACCTCCCATGGTTAGACAAATGTTTAGGCATCACCAGGAAAGCCAGGCTCCATCATCCATAACCATGCCTTGGGAAGACAAACATCATCAGTCCAAATGTCCACCCTTTTCTCCTCCTTTCTCCAGCTCTATATGCTGCAAAGATGCCATATGGTGTGGAATGTCCCTTGGGTCAGTTGGTCTCAGCTGTCCTGGTTGTGTCTCCTCTCAACTCCTGGTGCACTCCAAGGCTGCTCANAAACTCTACCCAGCTGCTCTCAGTCCTCTGGGTGAGATGGAAGACAGAATAAGAAGGGTAAAAGTGAGAAAACTCATGGGTTGAGACAAATGCAGCTTAATAATAAAAGAAAAAGCCATGCAAGGTAAAAATAAAACAAAAGTAATTAATTTCTTTAATTATAAATCCTAATAATTAACCACCTCCCATGGTTAGACAAATGTTTATGCATCACCGGGAAAGCCAGGCTCCATCATCCATAANCAATCTCCCAGTTAGAGTTTAGCCTCCTTGTGTGCTCCCTTATGCTGTTCACTTTAAGCTATTGGAAGGCAAAAATTCACTGTAGTGATCATAATTCCTGTATCATCAATAACATGGGCAAGATAGACTTGTTGTCATATAAAACCCCTTTTGATGTCAATGAAACATAGTTTGGACCTTAACTGATTGATATGTGTGGAATTGCAGCTATCAACCTTCTGTGAGTACAAGAACACCAGAAAATTTAAGGNAAACATCTCTGTGTTATCAACACTTTGCTCACAAATCCAAGGCATAGACCCATATCTATGGGGCTACTATGAAGACAATTACCTCAGCATGAACCAGTACAATCTCCCAATCTCCCAGTTAGAGTTTAGCCTCTGTGTGTGCTCCCTTATGCTGTTCACTTTAAGCTATTGGAAGGCAAAAATTCACTGTAGTGATCATAATTCCTGTATCATCAATAACATGGGCAAGATAGACTTGTTGTCATATAAAACCCCTTTTGATGTCAATGAAACATAGTTTGGACCTTAACTGA